>MU264587.1:0-24058 GCA_020310875.1 Ceratopteris richardii
ACTATCAGGTTAACCTCAATAAAAAGTGGTGCCTGTCATGGACGCGGCTTCGGTGGGACATGAAGTTCATGGCTATCTGGCACCCCCTCATAGAAATCAAAAAGTCTGTCCTCTTATGGCAAATCCTTCATCATGGAATGTGGACCAACCTTAAGGCTAGCAAAATTTGTGGGATCCCTCCCTGGTGCAAACGCTGCCACCGGTCTATCGAAGATGTTTCACACATCTTCTTTACCTGCCCCAACTCCTACAGACTCTGGCAGGTGGTTGGAAAGAGAATTAGACTTCAAAAACGTCTCAGTTGGCAGCAAGCCCTGCTGGGAGAAGCGATCGGCTGCTCCGCGACTCTCTGGAACGCCATCAGAGGGGAGGTCCTATGGAAAATCTGGCGGGAAAGATGTGCTTTCAACTTCGGTGACTCCCCCAAGGAGTGGTCAATTGAGAAATCGCTGTTCCTCCTTGGCAAAAGGATTGTCAACTGTAAAAAATCCCCCCCCCTTTAGGCATCATAGTACTCCTTTTGATCGATAACAAGCTTAAACCCAAGTGGGCCCCACATGAGGGCGATGAGAGGGTAATTAGCCTTCTTTGTAATGTCATCTAAGCTCTATAAAAGCTTCCCCTGCTTTGTGGGATTTGGGGGGTCCCGTGGGCACTAGTCCCCTTCTCTTGTACTTTTCTTTATTTAATTCAAGTCCGGGAGAGTAGGCTATTGCCGAACTTCCTTTATATTAAAAAAAAGGCACAAAGATACCAATCTTAAGGGAAGCATACATTATGATGTGTTTATTTGAAGTCTAAGAGAGTAGGCTTTTGCGGAACTTCCATTTAAAAAAGAAAATAATACCAAACTTTTACGTTCTACCACACTCGCAAGGGAAATGGAGTGTTGAGCTTGATCTTTATGATTTATACCTACATAAAATAATGTTAAAAATGTATAGAAACACCACAGTCAATCCGTGGTAACTTGTGATTAACCACAATAGCCTTCGTTTGTTTTTTAAGTTGTAACAATAAAAACCAATAAAGGACTTGACGACCATCATGCATGGGATGTCACATATCATATATTATCTACATATGTGTGTGCCTATGTGTATTTATGTGTGTACATACATATATGTTACATTATGGGATCTTGGGTGGGAATACACACTTAAAGCTACATAGTGCTAATGCCACATGGCACCTCATGGTGCATTACTTAATTAAAAACGTAGAAAGTGGAGATAGTCCATTGAATGAGACACACGAGGATGGATCTCAGACATGGCTAGGGATGCAAACTCAATTTTCATGTGTGTATGTACATACCAAGAGCTTTCGGGACATGTGGCAAGCAAAAGCAACAAGTGTATGTGACGTGGAGGAAGAGAAGTATGCTGAAAAAACAAGTGTGTGTGACGTAGTGAGAGAAATAGGGAAATCATTAAAAAGAGTAGGAATCTTCCCATAATCCAAACCACCTAATGCAGAGAAAACTTTTGTGAAACTTGTGATCTTATTTTATTCTTCGGTCTCAATCATGGAATTTAATTATTTTATGAAATTGTGGAAGATGCTATGCGAGCAAGGCATTCAAGCATTATGTTCAGAAAGTATGAGCGGGCGAAATTATTTTTTTTTTTCTCCACAACGGTTAACCGAAGAACCCATTTCTACTTGTGTATTTACAAAAAAAACTATATTAGAAAAATAATGAACGAAGAACATGTTATTGTATAATAGTCATATCGAAATCGAAACGAGAAAAGAAGAGGAACCACGGAACATTAGGCGTCTTACGAGTTCTCGAGGTTATAGATTCGTGAAATGCATGTCGAATGATGCACATTGAGATATATTTTGCTAGAGAGCATGTTTTCTATTCAAATCACTGGTCATTGGATCTTTTGATGAAGCCATCTTATCATTATCGAAGGGGAACATGATAACATGGCTTTAATTCCCCTTTGGTGATGATAACATGGTTTCATCATTCTCTTCCATACCTTTTTTTAATCTTCATCTTGAAGTTTTTAGGAACTAGCTCTTCAAATGAAAGTTCTCTATCTCCGTTAGAGAGAGATAAGGAGGTAACAAAAGCACAATATGTAGATGGAAGTGAGTTTAGAAGCATGTTTAGTATCCCTTCATTTAAAATGTTTACTCCAACATTGAGTAACTGATCTCGTTACTCTTTGAGCTTCAAAATATGTGTCTGGACTAATTCACCAACTTTCATCCTTGTGTTGGCTAGATGTCTTCTTAGATGAGCTTTCCTAGTAGGTTTTGTGCTCTCATGGAGATTTTGCAACTCCAACCCTGTTGAGAGGTTTTACTTGACATTGGTGTATAATATGCCTCTTGACTCCCATAGCAATATATGAAAGTGCTAAAGCATCCCTTGAATCCCATTTGGATTGCTCTTCTATAGGAACTAATGATAATAGTAGGGACTCTTGATGATGAAGTAGATCCTTCTACTTCACTAACCTCCTATTGAGCAGAAATAGGAACAGACGTCTTTAGAAGATGTAGCAACATCTTCTTCGACTTGTCTTGGCCTTGGATAAGTGCCATTGATAATGTTCCATAGTTCCTTTGATACTAACAGATTCATCATCATAAAACTCCACATTGGATCATCAAACTTTCTCTCAAGCTTGTCTTCATTCTCAAGTCTATAATCAATCATCTTGTTAAGGGTGTATGTCAACTATGTGCATGATTGGATTGCTGGAAATCAAGGAGGACTGAAGACTAAAGCATACTAGGCTTGAGTGGAGATTTTTGTGTATTTCATCCAAGCCTACTGCTTCACCATTCATAAACGTCAAGCATTGCTTATGCACACTCTTGGTGAGAAAGACATAGAAACATGCTCTTGTAAATCTTGAAAAGTTTATTATCTTGAAAAGTAAAAGTTATTGAAGAAACTCATGACCATATTAGGCACAAATTATGAATTGAATTAGGAGTGGTTGGTAAGCTAGCTGATTCCTCAACTTTAGGAGAACTTTTACGTACAATCCCTCAAAGATTTGAATTTAAATATCACTATAAGAACATATGCATAGTCGCAGATGAGAGTAGCACTTTGAGCTACATTCTAGAGGGATTTTGATCAAGCACTAAGCCACAAGTGAATCACAGATTGTGCTCCTCCTTCCTAATCTTCATGTACATTCATATAATGTACAATATGTCGAATATAGATTAACTTTCTCGCTATACTTGAAGTTGTTCTCATTTGTTGCTACAGGTTTTAATTCTCATTTTTTGTCAACTTCAGTGAGTGAGTTCTCTATGTATACTTGATCTTTTTCTAAGCTTTAAATTGATATAGTTAATCTAACAAGTCTATTTTAATCATACCAATTTTCATCAACATTTGTTTTTCACTCTATGAGCTATAATCATTTGAAGCTGACAAGGTATAATGGCAATAAACTTCGAAAATGTTGGGATGACACCCCTATGTTGCTAGATTGATTTCTCCGAGTATGGTTCATAAAAAATCATTAAATTTATTGCTTTAGATTCATTATCTATCTAATTAAAAGTGTGCAAAGTATCTCAATTCAGTTTCGAGCAGGTTGTGAGCTGTGAGTTACTTTCTAGCGTGCACTTCATCCCAAAATAGCATGTTCTTTTGCTTCATCGATTTTGTATCAAGTAGTTTGTTTTGATGAATCAATTCGAGATTGGTACTCTTAAGCACTAGGATGGTTTATATGCATCCTTAGCAAGCACAAGGTGTCTATTTATCATCTCTGAAGCTATCTTGGCAGGTGTATAGCAGGTTTTGTAGCACAAGGCACATCTTTGGAATGTATCACCCATCTCTTTCACAAATACATGAGCGCAATGCATAGATCATGTAGGCTTAGTCTATCTGAGTCTTGTATCCGCAATCTTGCATTGTTCATTACGTTTGCATTCTCCTCTGAATATGTGTAAGATATGATATTGCACTTTATAAAGAACTAAACACATATTCCAAGGCACAAAATTGATTTACACAATAACCTGATCTCTGTCTCTCTCAACGATGATCTAAATGGAAGCATCATCTTCCTCAAGTTTTCATATCTGCACTCAATCTCAACACAATTTAGGCTTACAATTTAGGCTTTAGATAGAAACCCATAATATAAAGAGGGTAGATTAATATAATATAATTTAGGCCTTCGAAATATAATATAATATAATGTAATAATGTTTCTTACATAATATATTTAGGCTTTCGAAAGAAACCCATAATTTAGGCTTTCATGATGGTGCAATATGCGGCGAGAAGGATCCAAAGTGATAGATTTTGTCTGTAGAATGAACATTTTTTTATTTGTGAAGAAGGATACCTTCTGCCTTCACTATTCATGAGATCTATATAAACTTTTGAAAAGCTCTCTACCATCTTCAGAACCTTTCATACCATCTTCAGAACATCTCATACCATGGTTGATAATTATGTGAATTATAAGAGGATGTGCTAGAAAGTTTTCATGAGTATTAGATAAAAGAAAAAATTTGAAGACATATAACTCTACCTCGTACTCTGCATCTCCTCTCACGGGAGGGACAATGAACCAAATTTGAAGTTTTATTCTAGAATCTCAGGGGACTTCTTATTTAATGCATCACATAACAAATCATCACATAACAAATCTCAGAGTTCTTATTTAAAGCACACATAAACACATACTTAGATACAGTAGCATGCACAAACCGATAAACATAAAAAAAAAACACATACGCAAGCGCATGAATGTGAGCAAGAATGGTGGCATGAAAGTTTTATAGGCAGTATAGAGTCTAACAGAAATTCTTTATTGTATTAATCAATTCACATTATGCAATGTCAAACGAACATAATGGGCCTATTATCTTTATGCGAAGCTTATTCTACGGATGCTGCATACCTTCAAGTTTTCTTTAAGTATTTATTTAAAGGAAGTTTGATCGTTGAGATTTACTCTTTCGGAAGTTTGAATTAATTGGAAAGTATCACAAAGTAGGGATTAAACACATTTGAACTGGCTGAAGGCTACACGAGGATTGGACTATCTATAGGGGACCTGACGTAACACGAAATCTAGACTTCCCAAAAGGAACATGAGTTTTCAATTGGTATAGGGACCATACATATTCGCAGCCAGTGAGGGGGTTGGACCCTCGCCCCCTGCCCAAGAGGCCAAGTTCACTCAATTAAGTGTCTAATAAATTTGTGAGCCCAGGTTTCATTCTAAAACCTGACTTTTACGTTTTATCACAATGGCAAGGGAAATCGACAGTTGGGGCTTGATCTTTATGATTTATATGTAAATAAAAGAATATTAAAAATCTATAAGAAGTACCACAGTTAGTCCGTGGTTACTTGGAAATAGTCGCAATGGTCTTCGTTGCTTTCTAATGTGAAACAATAAAAACCAATAAGGACTTGACGACAATCATGCGTGGGGCATATCACATATCATCTATTAACTACATGTGTCTGTGTGTTCCTATGCGTATTTATGTGTGTACATGCATATATGTTACATTATGGGACCTTGGGTGGAGAGACAACCTTAAAGGTACATAGTGGTAATGCCACATGGCACCTCATGGTGCGCTACTTCATTAAAAAGGTAGAATGAGTGGAGATAGTCCATCGAATGAGACACATGAGGATGGATCCCAAACATGGCTAGGAAACAAAATCAATTTTAGTCGACGTATGTACATACCACGAGCTCTTCATGAGATGTGACAAGCAAAAGCATTACTTTTTATTATATTAATATCAGAACCTAGAAAATAAGCTTGGGCAAGGTGGCTAGATTCCAAAAAAGTTGTGGCTACCGAATGGCTTCTAAAAAAGGCACTTGGGCGCTCTAGCATGTGAAAGGGTACAAATGAGAAGTGGGTGCTTTGAGAATTCTAACCAACAAAGATTGGACTACATCTCTCAATCCATATGTCAGATTGAGATGTGTAGGGAAAGCTCTCAAAATGAGCTCTTTAAATCTACTAAGTCCTAGAAAGTGTGAAGCTCGTGGGACACCTTGAGTGGCACTTGATTGAAGGTGCAAGATAGAGAGCATGCATGAGAATAAGGTTCAAGATACTACGGTTGAGAACAGGGTTCAAGATACCAATGTTGGGAACAAGGCTCAAAAAACTATCAAAGGGTGATGAAATCAATTCAAGGGTACCAAGGGAATTTAAGAGCTACTCACCAAGGTTAGAGGTTCACTACAGCACATCGACATTGATGGCAATGATCTACCAAGAGGGGAACATGTCAAAAAGATACAAGAAAGAGTTGGTTTCAGACCCTGAGAGAGAGGATTAGGAATTAATTCTCAACCATGGCTTTTGGGACGTGTTTAGCCCATCACACTCCTATCCTCGAAGCTAGAAGTTGTGAGTTCAAATCCCCTAGAGATACAACATATGGAGCCATCGATTCCATTTTCAATCATGCCTCATTCGTAAGGTGATTCAAGCTTCTTAACCTATACAAGGACAAAGCTTTTGTTAATATCTTATGAAAACCTCCATTTTTGGAGTAGGAGATAGAGATCATACGAACAACTTTAAGGAACTCGTATACATACTGAGTACAAGATATGTATTTTCATGGGAAGTTATAATTTCCATGAAAAGGTAGAAGAAGAGGAGAATATGGCCCCTCCAAGCTTCATTCTATCATTTTTTAAATTTTAACGAATTAATTTTAGGAAAAAGCCATTTTGGAGAGTGAAAAGAAGAGGTGAAATTCATTTCTTTTTGCGGGGAAATCACGCATACGTGTATTGAAGTAAGTGAAATCCCATGAGAAGTGGAAAAGTCTTGAAAACATACTAGGAAGTCAGGTTAAGACTCCACAAAAGCCCTTTTTCTTCATGAGATTTTCACGTCTTTCAGGTTTCAACGAAATATCGCTCCATGACAAATAACGAAATTTGAGCACCGTAGAAAAAGAAATTATATGTATAAATTTATAATGAAAAATTTATATCCAAGAAGCTCAAAAGTGCGAACAAGTATGAGGGATCATAAATTCATCAAAATAGAGAGGTTCAAGAAGATTTTCGACCTCAAACCCCTATATCCAACACTTGCATTCTTATCTCAGGTTGAGATCTTGCAAATTTGATTTTGGGGGAAGGAAATGTTGAGGGGACTTTTGAAGGATAAGTAAAAGCAAAAGTGAGTGTACTATCATGGATAATTAGAAAAAATCAAGAAAAAACTATATTAAGAAGAAGATTAGAAAATTTTCAAAACCCTACATTCACCGTTTTTGCAAGAAGGTTAAAATGACTTGTTGACACTTCTTTTTGTGAAAAGATTAGGATATGAGAAAAAAGAACTTGGAAATGTGAGAAGGATTTTAAAATCATATTTATATAATATCTCTCAAGCTTTGAGAGACACTACAACTATAAGCCTTATATCGCCCTTATACCACCGCAAATACACATGGGTAGTTTGGGTCATGGCATTGGTATAAGTATCAGTATAAATGTCAGTATGATAACCCCGGTATGAGCATCGTATGAGCATTGGTATAACCATCAATATGTCCTCACTACATCGGTATAAGCATTGTTATGGTCACTAGTACATTTTTGCCAGTATAACCACCGATATTACCTTCAAAACCATAGTTATCGGCATCCATACAAGCATCGATATCAAATTTTCCATGATAGCATCGGTATGTCCCTAGGAAAAATTGCCAAGTATAAGTGTGATTATGTCCCTAGGCATACGAACGCTCATGTTGGTGCCTATATTATGACTATATCTACAAATTTTTTTGGGTAGAGTGTGTTGTCTCTTGTTGCAGCAACATGACAATGTTGTTTTGTAGCAAATGACAATACACTCTGCCCAAAAAAAAGGAAGTACATGTGACATGTACTCTAATGGTTTCTGATTTAGGTTTTAGATGGCCGCAACCAAAACAAGATTTGATAAAGAAAAATGCATTGTCAAACAAAAAAGAGATATATAGGAGTAGAATGAACCATGAACCATGTATAAAAGAGATATTCCGTAAATGAACCATGTACAAAAGAGATATTCTATAAATGAACCATGTACAAAAGAGATATTCCATAAATGAACCATGTACAAAGGTATGGCAAACCACTGCCATATGTGAGCCAAATCTAAAATGTGGTAAACCACTACCATATATGAACCAAATACAAAATTGTGGTGCACCACTACCATATATGAGCTAAAAAATAAAACTTTGGCACACCATTGCCATACACAAGACTAGAGGAATCAAAACATCTTTATCTACAATCCTACAACATAGCACATCCATGGCATGAGACAAATTCAAATGATATTAATAAACAACAACTAACAAAAGCTAAACCAAGCTCATAAGCTCACCTCATGATAGATGCTCTCATGAAATGACCCCACCAACATCCCTCCAAGTCCTTAAAACAGTGCAACCAACCCATGACAATATCCATAATCCTACTTTGCTCATATTGGAAGATGACTCACTACTAACTCCCACAAGAAATATGCAAAATGTGAGATCAAAAAAACATGGCATGCATAAAACAAGAAAAATTCATTCATCAAAATGATAGTTACAAACTCGTGATGCATAGTATCATACCTACCACTACCCAAATGGGACACTCTCATTGTATCTAGACATATGGCCATCATATCTCGCTGCTGATGATATCTATAAGGAGTGTGTTGCTGCTCTTCGCAAATCATCTCCCACTCCTCAATGTCTAGCCATAGAGGCTTCAATAAGCCTCCTCTGAAATTGTCAAGATCCTCTTATCATCAATGGGACATCGCCTCACATGTCGTGTGCTAAATCCACAATAACCTAATACGAGGAAGCCCAGGTCCTGGCCAGTACTCGTGATAGATCATCGTTGTGATGTAATTTTCTTGATCCTTGCCCTCTTCACCCCATTTGACCATGACAGAGTGTACAAATTGTATTATGCACAGCTTTCATATGCACTGATGCATGGTGTTTCTGGTCAAATCCATCACTGGAGCTCCATCACGTATACGCTACATCTTGGAGTCATCATGGTCATGAGCACCCCAAGGTGTACATGGTGTACTCTGTGGCATACCTGCATCTGACATGCTTGCTCTAAAAGGGTGGGTGACACAAAGTCCATCGCAATGCTTCCACAACATCCGCCTCCTCCAGACCCCGATCTACAAGAATTTTCTTAACCAAATTACCTCACAAGAGACAAAGCAAGCCACTTTCTACTCTACTTCAATGGAGGAGATTCCCAAAGCTATCTGCTTCCTAATTACCCAAGAAAATATTTTTCAAGTGAGAAACAATATCCAAAAAATGTATTTCTAGAATCACAATCTTCGAATCGCAATACCCTTGAAGGGTATCACCTGTGGTATAAAAGAATAATAGACTCCAAGGGCGATAGACAGAGACGCGGGGAGACGCTGCTTGCGATAGACAGAGCCGCGGAATGACGACAAAGAGATCAAAATGCTTCTGCTAATGACGCTGTTGTGGTTCAGAGAAGATGCGTCGGAAGCAATCTGTGAGCGACACAAATGACAACACTCCCATAACTTTCATCCAGGCTTTTCTCAAGGCGACAGAAGCCATTTGTGATAGACGCATTCGAGCGCGTTAGTGTCGGGCATCTCGAGCAACTCCTTCGACCGACAGACGTGTGTGTCCCGCGAGAGACGCTGCTTGCGACCGACAGGGCCTCTGCGATTGACGGTTTTGACGGCCCGCGATTGACGGTTTTCACGCTCCGCGATTGACGGTATTGATGGTCGCTGCTCGCGATTGACGGTTTCCTTGCTCCGCGATTGACGGTTTTGACGGCCCGCAATTGACGGTTTTCATGCTCCGCGATTGACGGTTTTGACGGCCCGGGACTGATGGTTTTCATGCTCCGCGTGATTGACACCTCGAAAACCGCCCTGTTTGCACTCGAACTAGGGCGATTGACAGCAGCCATCCCTGCTCGACGGTTGACAGTGGGCCCCGTCCCTTTCCTCAGCTCTCCCTTTTTCACGCCAGTAAGTAAGCTATTTTCAGCCCAATCAAAAATTTACTTCGAGGGTAGCCAAAAGGGATTCGCTTCCTTCATGGGATTTAATTTAAAAAGAGCAAGCCCCGTTTAAGAGCGACAAGTTAATGGCAGACCTTTCGGAGAAGCGACTGGTTCTTTAGTCTTTGGAGACAAAGGTTTGTCGCATAAATTTCAAGGCGACTTTAAGTGCTGTGTGTAAAGGGAGAGTAACTAAAAAGGATAGTGCAAATCTGATCAGGTAGTCCTAACGAAAAAGAGAGAAAAGAAAAAGGGAGAAAAAAAAAAAAGAAGAAAAAAAGAAAAAAGAAAAAAGAGAAAAGATTCGAAAAGGAAAAAAAAAAAGAGAAGAGCGCTACCTTTTTTGTGGGATTTTTGGGCTTTTCAAGATGCTTCTTTTTAGGTAAGGGGCCTTCGCTTTTGTTTTAATTCCAAAGCAAGTAATTCGTGAGCCTTTTTGCTTTGTCGGGCCTTTGTCATGGATTTGGCGATCCCCTCATTAGTGAGAAGCAACCTGGCCCCTCCTCCGGGGGAGACCAGTAACCTGGCCTCTTTGTTGGAGGGGGGGTTCTTGTGCCGCCCTAGGGGCCTTCGAGAGTGCTGAAACCCCCTTGGTCTCCCTCAATAGATCCGCAATTTTGTCAGCCCAGGAGGAGCTCAAGAAAGTTTGCCTCGTCGGCCAAATGTTCGGGCCCTAAGCCCCCGCTCGAAACTGTGCGACAGTGGCTTCGCAACGAGTGGTTCCCCCGCGGACTAGTTGTTTGTAAGTGTCAGTTCTTACCGGCAAGCCACTTGCTGCTAATCTTTGAAAATGAAGATATGGCGTTTCGAGCCCTTAGTGTCGGAACTTGGCAACTCGGCCGAGCAACCCTGTGCCTTTTCAGATGGTCCCCTGATTTTACTCCCGACAAATCAAAATCGCTTCGGTACCCCCCTCTGGGTCGAGCTCCCTAACCTGCCTTACTTCTTGTACAACTTTGTGTGGGACATCGTTTCTCCTATCGGCAAGCCGTTGGCATCACGCGAGGACATTGGTGGTCTCATTTATGAAGGTGCAAGACACTCGTTCAACGCTAGGTGGCACCCTCAAATCTGTGTCGAGGCTGACCTCAGCATGCCACTTCCTTTGAAGATCAAACTGGACTTGGGCGAAGGGGATGTATGGGAGCAAGATATCAGTTACAAAAAACCTTCCCAACGCGTGCTTTCGGTGTGGCCAACAAGGGCACAGGATCAAAGATTGCCCTTTGAGACGAAAAAGCAAGCGAAATCAAGAAGCCCCCAAAAATGCTCCAGATAGCAATGGAGTTGTGAATCACTCGACGAAAGTAGAGGAATTCAAGGGTCCCCTTAATCCAGAAGCTGATGCAGACGGGTTCATCGAAGTCAGAAGAAGAAGGAAAAGAAGCCCTAGGGCAACCTCTGAGCGAAACAACATGTCAGTTACCCCCTCCAGCAACTTGTATTGCAATCTGGAAAAAGAAATCAATGAGCTTGACTACCCAGGTGGGAACCAACTTGAGGTGGACACCAACGTCAAAGGCCTAGAGATCCCTGACAGTAAAGAAACCTTGCAGGAGGGTTACACTACAAGCAAAGAAGACGGCTTTACTACTAGCAACGAAGATAACATGGATAGTGAAAGCTCCATCATCGGATCGACTATTCCGGAAACGGAGCTGAAAACGGTGCCCAGCTCTTCCCAGCAGGAGGCATCCCGCAAAGGAAAACAACCTATGGAGTTACCGTGGAAAAGCCCCCACAAGAACCTAATGCTAACTCGAGATCCGATCCGAGCGAAAAAGAAAGATGAATCCAAGAAAAGAAAGGACAAAGCTCCCTCCCGCAAAGAGGGATTACTACGACAATGATCATCATCTCGTTAAATGCTAGAGGGCTAACCGACCCCTCAAGAGCGACCATCATTGGTCAATGGCTTCGCGACATTAGCCTAAACCCAGATTTTATATGTATTCAAGAGATTAAAATTGACGGAGAAGACCTCCAAAAAACGGCTTAGACATGTCTCCTCGACCCATGTTTGGATTTCAACGGCGCATCAGCGGGGGTCCGGTGGAACGGTAATCGGTATTAATCAACTCTAGTTTGAAAAGCTTGAGCGTTCCATTGAAGATGAAGGCCATCGATGGATTGTTGTTTCTTTCGGTGCTCCCCTTTGTTTTACTTTAGTTTCCTTGTATGCCCCTAATGGGGAGTTAGAGAGACTTAACACTTGGGCCTCCTTGGACTCGCTCCCCCACAACGTGCTTATTTGTGGTGACTTCAACATGGTTGAGGACCCTATGGACAGATGGATGGGCAAGGGTAGGGTCATCGATAGTCGGGAGAAAGAAACGTGGGACAAAACTAAACTACACTTGGATCTGGTCGAATTCAAAGACTCGAAGGGCTTTTCTTGGTCAAATCTCCAAGCAGGCGAGGACCTGAGGAAAGCTAGACTTGATAGATGCTACATTTCTCAGAGTTTTACTCATCAGTGGGGCCACCCTTCCCTCTCGCAACGCACCGACCTCACCATCTCTGATCACTACCCGATCGTCATCACTTTTCAACCCCCCTCCAAGATCCGTAGGGCTCCGTGGTTCCATGCCAGTGTGCCCTCCTTCTCTCTCCCCTCCGTCCATCAAGAAATTTCTGATGTGTGGAAGGAGGCATTCGCCTCTGGCTTGTCCCCAGCCAAGTGTTGGAGAAGTGCGGTCGATAAGTCACGACAGATCATGATTAGATCCAGGAAGATGCTTGAGACTGTGCGGCGGGCTCGTAGAGAAGCTCTATATCATAGACTCTGGCGGCTCGAGGAGGAAGTGAACAAAGGAAAATCTCAAGCCCAGAAAGGACTTCGAAAAATCAGAGCGCTGCTGAGATATGAGGAAGAGATACAAAGGAAAAATTTGCAAATTTTCTTCAAGGAGTGGTGGGCTGGCAAAGCCGACAAACCCACCAAAGAGATGTGCCGTATCCTCAAAAGGAAACACAACAGAGAATCGATCCCCTTATTGCTAGATGCAAATGGCAATGTATGCAATACGGAAGAAGATAATTTTGGGATCATTGAAGGGCACTTCACGAGACTCCTGGGGACCTCAAACCCCCTCTCCCACCATAGAAGGGACTGTATGGCAGCCATATCTAGGGTTTCCCCCCACAGGATACCACCCAACCTTCTCCTTCTGCTCCATGCCCCTATCTCTGAAGCCGAAATCATTGAGGTCATTGATGCCCTCCCCTCAGGTAAAAGCCCGGGACCCGACGGGCTCACTAACGAGTTCTTTAAATCCTTCAAGTTGGTGGTTGCCACCCCTCTTCGTTTGGTTTGGCAAGAGGCACTCAAGTTTGGCGTGCTTCCTTCTTGTCTCAACAATGGCATTATCAAGTTAGTTCACAAAAAAGGGGAAAAGAACAGAATAGAGAACTGGCGTCCCATTACAATGCTCCAAACAGGATACAAGATCATCGCCAAAGTCATTGCCAACAGAATCTCTTGCCACTTGAGAGAGTGGCTAAGCGAGGACCAAAAAGGTTTCATCAAAGGCAGGTCAATTTTGGAAACCATCATAGATATCTGGGAAGGTCTTGAATTTGCAAATGAGTCTAAACAAGATGTAGTTTTCCTCAAGATCGACTTTGACAAAGCCTACGACAGGCTAGAATGGGACTATATTCTACAGTCGCTACAAGATCTTGGTTGTAGTCAGAAATTCACCAAGATGATCGCGACCCTTCTGGGAAACGCATCGACCCAAATTAGCATTAACGGAAATCTTTCAAAGGTGATCAAACTTAGAAGATCTATCAGACAAGGGTGCCCTTTGGCTCCCCTTCTCTTTGCCATTGCCACGGAAGGGCTTAGCAGGCTAGTGGAGCATCAGGTGGAAGCTGGTAACATTAAAGGCCTTCGTTTGCCGCATGACCACAGTCAGATCACCATGAGACTATTTGCCGATGATATGAACGCTTTTGTGCACAATGATAGTACCAGCCTTGAGACGTTCAGGAAGTGTCTTGCTACCTTTTGTGAAGCCTCTGGATCCATAATCAACCACTCTAAGACCGCCTTTAGAGCTATTGGTGGGCCTCAACCCGGCCTTCTCATTGATCATGGCTGTCAAATCATTCCGCAGGGCCAAATTTTTTGGCTTCTTGGGATTCCCTTGGGGTTCGGCGTCTCTATGGAACAGCGGTGGAACTGGGTGCTTGCCAAACTCAAAAACAAGCTTAACTATTGGAGAGGTATGCAAATCAATCTTGTTGGTCGCGCTATGGTTATCAACACGTTCCTCTTATCATCTACCATTTATTTCCTTTCTTGTTGGAGACCGAAAGAGCATGATCTGTCCAAACTGGATAGTATTTGTAGAAACTTCCTTTGGACGGGCAACCACAATAGGAGGGGGGGTGCCTAAAATCAAATGGTCCATCTGCACCAGCCATAGAGATAGTGGGGGGACTTGGTATCTTGGATATTGGGTGCATGGCTAACAAACTGTCGGCCAAATGGATGATTAAGGCTTGGTGCAACGGGGAGGCCTCGTGGGCCAAGCTGATCTTCAGAAACAAGCATGATTTGGCGCTCATGGGTTTCCCTAATTGGAAGAATCTTGACTTCTTGACCTTGCTGTTTTCCCCGATCCCCGTCTTCCCGAAAGGCTCTAATCTGGTGTGCTCCTTTTGGAAGAGTTGCAATAAAGTCAAAAGCTTCACAAGAATAAGTGAAGACTGGAAGTGGGCTGCTGGTATCAGACAAAACGACTCTATCTGGTTTCCGATCCATGGCATCCGGAGTGTGGAATCTTGGAACATTCAAAATGCCAAGAAGCTATGGAACAAAGGCTTCAAAAAATGGAAACATCTCTGGAAACAAGACACCAACCGCTGGATCAACTTTGAGGATATTGATCCTAGCATCAACATTTCGCATGAAGAATGGAACACCTTGCAAAGCAGATGTCTCGCCTCGGACCGACATAAAGTTCGCATTCTCATGGGACACGACATGTCGAGCTCGCTTGGTCTCAAATGGCACAATGGGAATAGCCTATCAAAAATCCCGAACATCAAAGAAACGATCGACTACCAGGTTAACCTCAACAAAAAGTGGTGCCTATCATGGACTCGGCTTCGGTGGGACATGAAGTTCATGGCTATCTGGCACCCCCTCATAGAATCAAAAAGTCTGTCCTCTTATGGCAAATTCTTCATCATGGAATCTGGACCAACCTTAAGGCTAGCAAAATTTGTGGGACCCCTCCCTGGTGCAAACGCTGCCACCGATCTATCGAAGATGTTTCACACATCTTCTTTAACTGCCCCAACTCCAACAGACTCTGGCAGGTGGTTGGAAAGAGAATTAGACTTCAAAAACGTCTCAGTTGGCAGCAAGCCCTGTTGGGAGAAGCGATCGGCTGCTCCGCGACTCTCTGGAACGCCATCAGAGGGGAGGTACTATGGAAAATCTGGCGGGAAAGATGTGCTTTCAACTTCGGTGACTCCCCCAAGGAGTGGTCAATTGAGAAATCGTTGTTCCTCCTTGGCAAAAGGATTGTCGACTGTAAAAAATCCCCCCCCTTTAGGCATCATCAAGTACTCCTTTTGATCGATAACAAGCTTAAACCCAAGTGGGCCCCACATGAGGGTGATGAGAGGGTAATTAACCTTCTTTGTAATGCCATCTAAGCTCTGTAAAAGCTTCCCCTGCTTTGTGGGATTTGAGGGGTCACGTGGGCACTAGTCCCCTTCTCTTGTACTTTTCTTTATTTAATTCAAGTCCGGGAGAGTAGGCTATTGCCGAACTTCCTTTATATTAAAAAAAATACTAGACTCCAAGGTTCCTAAAATGTACCTCAGATTTCACATGCCTTCATTCGAATGGCTCACTTTTGGTTTCTTATAGAACCTGCTCAATACTCCAAGATAAAATATATTGTCTAGTGTTGTGCAAAAAGATAAGACATGTCTCTTGGACATCAAATCCTTCCACTTGCAAGAAACCTTGTGCAACAAGCCAAGCTATTTACTGCTCCAAAATACCATCTCCTTTGTATTTTGCTTTCCAAATCCATTTAGTTCCAAAATTTGGTGGTAAATCAATCAATTCCCAAGTTTCATGTTTTAGTATGTTATCATACTCAACCTTCATTGCTGCTCTCCACTTGGGATCTTTGAGTGCTTCATTTGTAGTTTTTTGCTCTTTTACTGATCCCATAATTTAGTCATAAAAGCCATATTGACAATATGATTCTAGGCTCTTTGATTCTCCTTAATCATCTACAACCTACTTGAAGGTGACTATTGAACATCAACTAGAGGGTTATGATCATTAAAGGGCTATTGTGCCCACTTTGTAGTGGCTTACATTGTGTGGCAACAATCGGTTGGATTTTTATGAGATGAAGTTATTCATTCCCATGTGAATGAAGTAATAGCATCATCAATTAGATCCTCATAGGCTACTTTTTGGAGACTAAGGGTTGCATATGATAGGAGCCCAAAGATTGGGTACGCTCACTCTTTAGTTAGTCAACAATGAGAACCTTCAAAGAGAGTCTCATAGTATTAGAGACTATGGGGTGTTGATGTATGCAATGAATTTAGTGTTTCATGCTTTTGTACCACACATTACTATGCATAATATGCCAATAAAAGGATGTACTAAAAAAAGATAAGGACTTCATCATTAATAGTGATGGATATATGAAATTCGGTAAAGCTCATTTTCTCGATTTTGAGAAAATTTTTGAAGGATTTGAAAATATTCTTGGGAGCATGCTTTTTCTATCCATTTGGATTCCTCACTTTGCCCATGTGTCAAATCATTTGTATGATTTTTTTAGGAAACATAAAAAAAATATTTGGCTTGGCAAACATACTTTTTCCATGAAGAAACTAAAGACTCTTTTGATACAAGCTCCAATTCTTAAAAAGGTTGATTATACAAATGGAAAAGCTATCTTATTATCTGTACATAAAATTTTAAATGCTATTGGATGGGTGATTGGTCAAGTAGATGATGAAGGGTTTCAATGGTGATGCACCACGCTGCGCTCTCCTTATTGAGAGCTCCAAGATGATATCCTCCGAGTAGAAAACGGACCTCCTATGGCCACACACGATACTCCGCATAGCGAATACAAATTATGCAAAAAACACAGTACACAGGGAGCACGAAGATAGACTCCTTGGGTCTTACAAATGCAATCGAACTTATAGTCTGTGACTGACCAAGACACTATATGTTTTATTAAATAACATATACAAAGAAGTGTCTATTGGCCATTTGACCTTTCACATGGACACTAACGGTAACAATCTCCCACTAAAGGCCGATATGGCCAAAGTAACTATGGGAGAAAAAATAAAGAATGATAAAGAATACCTGAGTGTAAGTATACAAACTATACCTCCCACATGATGGGCATGTTACACAGTATACAAATGACTGTGTAAGATCATGAATCAAGTAACCCCCATCAAGTGACAACAGTGTCGAAAGCTATCCTATGGCAGAGCTTTAGTCAAAGCATCTGCAGCTTTATCTCGAGTGTGAACCTTCTCAAGAATAATGCGCTCAGTGGCTAAGCAATCTCGAATGAAGTGATACCTCACCTCAATGTGCTTGGTCTTTGCATGATAGACTGGATTCTTAGCCAACGCAATGGCACTCTAACTATCACTAAGAAAACGAGGTACATGCTGAGGTAAACCCATATCACAAGCAAGATGAGAAAGCCACAATGCTTCCTTACATGCCTCACTTGCTGCAACATACTCTGCTTCTGTGGTGGAAACAATTGTACATCCTTGAAGACAAGATGTCCAAGAGATAGCACCTCTAGAAAAATGAAAAATGTACCCTGATGTAGGGTTACAATTGTCTACACAACCAGCATAGTCAGAATCTATGTAACCAATAATGGATGCTTTCCCTCTACCTAAGCATAGACACTTGTCCTTAGTGCCACTCAGATACATTAGGGGAAAAAATGAACCCTGAATGGGCCTTTTAGATTAAGAGGTGATTAGTGATGGACCAATGAGAAGAGGGTGGTGGCCACAGTCTACTGCCTAGATCACCTAGGCTTCCCTTGTTTCTTTGTGGTCAAAGGTGGTATCAATGACTAAAAACCATCAGTTCTTCTATAAAAGTGGTTTGATAGGACTGGAGTTGCAACCATAACCATTGGATGAACTCAAAGATCTGATGGCTCATGTTAAATATCAAGAAAAAAGTCGGCATGCAATTCTGTCCATTGGATGTAGCAAGGATCTTATGGTCCATTTTGAAACTCAAGAAAAGAGGCGCCTTTCTATCTCTGTCGTCGGATGGACCCGAAAAAGAACGGTCGAGATTCAATCGGTTGGAGTTTGGGCCACTTTAAATCACATCCATTGGATCATTGCTTGATCTAATGGTTGTGAAGACTTGCTTTTAAAATGATCCCAAGGTCGCTTGTAAGCCATCGGATGATAAGTCGATCGGACGGCGGTCATTTCATCGCGCGACAGAGCTGCGTCCAGTTTTTTGTCTTCTTCTGCCAGTCTACAACCTCTCTTAGCTCATTAAATGCTTGCTATTTTGTCTTTTTTTGACAGACACTAAGTCCCCAATCGTGACCGTCCGTGAGCATATCATCTAATGGACAAGAGTGCATACGACTGTCCATATCTTAGAAGCTTTTTTGTCGCCTTGTGACAGAGATAGTGAAGACACTCACAACCGTCGATGTGATCATATCTAAGGGCAAAAAATGCCAACGAGCCCATTTGGACTGAGCACCAAATTGAGAATAAATATTTTATTTTGAAAACCACTAGTGGTATTTTTTCTAGCTTTAAACCCTCTTTTTGCTAATCTTAATCCCTAAAAATTAGGGATCCTTACAAGGCCCATGCAGGGCTCATTTTTTCCCCTAATGATCTTATAATCATCTTGACCGCTTCCCAATGTTTCTTGCCAGGATTAGACATATATATGCTCACAACTCCCACTACAAATGCAATGTCTCGTCTCATAGCTACCATAGCATACATGAGACTACCAACAGGAGACTGATAGGGAACTTTGGTCATGAATTCCCTTTCTTCATTTCATTTGGGGCAATCATCCTTGCTCAATTTCACATATGTGGCTAAAGGTGTACTCAATGCCTTTCCACCCTGCATATTGAACCTGTGAAGTACTTTGGATATGTACTCACTTTGAGATAGGTATATGCATATTTTGCTCCTATCATGAGTAATGCGCATGCCAAGAATATGTTTGGCATCCCCCAAATCCTTCATATCAAATGTCTGACTCAACTTCTTTTTGAGAATTGACAAATTATAAGAGGACCCAGCAATCAACATATTATCAACATAAAGTATCAAGCATATCAAGCTGCCATCAGAGCATCTCTTTGTGTAGAGACAATGATCCTCATTGCTTTGAAAATAGCCTTGAAACTTCGTAAAAGCATCAAACTTTTGGTACCATTGTCTAGGGGACTGTTTAAGTCCATACAAGCTCTTCTTAAGCTTACAAACTAGACTTTCCTTGCCAAGAACTACATAACCCTCTGGTTGTTCCATATAGATCTCATCTGTAAGATCTCCATGCAAGAAAGAAGTTTTCACATTCATTTGGACTAGCTCTAAGTCCTCCATTGCAAACAATCCAAGCAACATGCACAGGGTAGTCATCTTGACCATTGGAGAGAAGATTTCCTTGAAATCAACACCATGTTGTTGCTTAAAACCCTTTGCAACAAGTCATGCTTTATACTTTGGAGAAGCACTATCTGATGTGAATTTCAGCTTATATACCCATTTACATGGTAAATCTTTCCTTCCCTTTGGCAAAGGTACTAAATCCCAATTACCATTCTTGTGAATAGAATCCAACTCACTCTTCATGGCATGCTCCCACTTGACATGATCCTCTACTTACATAGCCTCTTTGTAGCAAGAAGGCTCACCGCATCTGTTAGCATAACAAAATCTAAACCTGGAACATATCTATCAGGTGGATGTGAGACACGTGCAGAACGTCTCAATGGTTGGTGAAAAGGAATATGTGTAGACTGATCTGAATCGATATTTTTTTGAACATCCCTATGTGCAACATTTTTATGCATGCTAACTGGAGGACTAGTATCATCAAACACCACTCTTGTCATTTCAACCTCCTTAATGGGTTGTTTATGCATCTTAGACTCATTGAAAATGACATCACTATTTTTTATCACTGACCGTGTTTCAGGATCCCATAAGCGATATCCGAATTGTCCTTCTCGACCATATCCAAGAAAAATGCATTTCTTTGACTTATGGTCCAACTTTTGTCTAGATTCTTGGGTATTTGAACATATGCTTCACACCCAAAAACTTGAAGATGATCATAATATGGTGGCTTCCCTATCCATAACTCTTGTGCCACTTTCAAACCTTTGCTAGTACTAGGTGATAGGTTAATCACATGAACTGCAGTCAATACTCCTTCTGCCCAAAAGCCTTGTGAGAGGTTTGCATAATGCAACATAGAAACTACTCTTTCTTGAATAGTTCTATTCATCCTTTCAGCTACACCATTCTGTACTGGGGTATAAGGAGCTGTAAACTCTCTACAAATTCCTCTAGACTCTTAGAAAAGGCTGCATTCATGTGAGGTATACTCACCCCCATTATCTGAACGTAAAGCTTTAAGCTTGGTTCCTTTTCCAGTCTCAACTGAAGCAAGCCATTTTTTGAAAATAGGGAAGACCTCATCCTTCGATTTGATAGGATATACCCAGACTTTTCTAGTAGCATCATCTATGAAAGTGAAAAAGTAAAGAGAACACCTAAGGACCTAGTGGGCATAGGACCACACACATCTGTATAGACAATATCTAAAGGCTGAATTGAAGGGTCAATGTGCGTTCTATGCACATTTGTGGTATTCTTTCCATATTGACAATACTCACAAAATGAAAAATTAGAGAAAGATAACACAAGTAAGTAGCCAGAACGAGAAAGATTTTCCATTCCACTACAAGATACATGGCCCAGACGACCATGCCAAATACAAACCATAGGCTGTTCAGTATTAGCTAACAAGTGTTCTTTCTGTGATACAAATAAAAGATAAAGTGAGCCAACTTTGCTTCCTTTTGCAATAACCATATTGCCCTTTGATATGTGAAAGGACTGAGCATAGAAGACCACCGTATCAAGTTGATCAAATGACATCAAACTGTGTGATAGATGAGGTACATGGCATACATTATGCATAGTAAATTTTGAACCATCGATGAACAGCACAACCACATCTCCAATCCCCACAACATCATAGTGGTAAGAATCACCAAGTCTCATGGTACCAACAAACTGTGTTGCATAATTAGAGAACCATTCTCTATGTGGTGTTACATGGAAAGAAGCACCAGAATCTAGCAGCCAGGTATGGAAAAGAGAATCAGCCATAAGAGCCTCAATTGGAACAGTACTATCAAGTGTCAATAGATCAGCATCATCAGAAATAGCATTAATTTCTTCAATCTTCACAGTCGAAGTAGATGGTGCAAGTAACTGTTTAACATGCCCATCAACATTCTCTCCTTTACCTTTAGCATTCTTTAATGCATAACAGTCCTTCTTCATGTGTCCTTTCTTATGACAATAATGGCATTCGATATCCCTCTTCCTTTCTACTCTTATTCCATTGAGCATTCTTTTCCTTGTTCTTGCTCCTACCACATTGTTGATTCTTTCCTTGGTAAGAATCACGAACATTATATGCATCTCCACTCTAAGTGCCAACCATAGATTTTCTACAAATCTCCTCACTCAAGAGTGCTCCACATATGTCATCATAGACGAGTTTACCACTAGGTGCACTATTGCTAATAGCTACGCAAAATTTATCCCATGATGAAGGCAATGTGCATAATAGCAATACTACTTTCATTTCATTATCCATCCATTTTCTGAGCCTCTAACTGAGAGAATATAGCATCAAACTCATTTAATTGAGTAGCAACACTATCTGTGTCCTTCATACGAAGGTCATATAATTTTCTCATCAGATAGACTTTATTTGATGCCGTCTCTTTTTCATATGTATTGCATAACTTCTTTCCAAAGCTCCTCTGCACTTTCACAATCTAATACTATAAAGTAAACATTATCTGCTAGGTGCAAGCGAATGGTAGACCTGGCCATTTCATCTAACTCATCCCAATCATCTTCATCCATGTCAGCAGGCTTCTTTGAAATTCCATTTACTGGCTTCCATTGCCTCCTTTGAATCAGCACATCTTTAATCTGATTCTTTCATAAAGCAAAGTTTGTGCCATAAATTTTTGGATCTCAAAATGGTCTTTTCCCTACAAGTTATAGCTCCTCCTCGGAACACTAGCACTAGACCCTGATCCACCGGATATGCCTAAGACCTTTGATGCCATGATGGTAGAGAACCGAATGGAATGATAATGGAGCTAGAAGAGTCCGAACACCAATGAATAAGTGTAACAAGGAGTAAATCGACCACCATATAGTTGACAAAACCAAAAGTCTAGAAAATTTCTGCGAGATTATCCTCTACAAAATGAGAGTATGACCAGTGTCAAAATATCATAAAATTGAAAGTACTGACATGTTTGCCTGCATAGTCAATCACTAACTCACTGCATATAATCAGTTACCCAATAGAAGCCAACTAGGCTTATCAAGCACCTATGAACAGTTCTCATACATCTCCTATGGCGAGGCTGGGTAAGTCATCCACCTGCAGCATCGAAGAGACCCCAACATCAGAGTGTCTCCCACTTAAGAAAACCTCACCTTGACCCTCTTTATTAGACGTAAAAGGCTTTATGCAAAGAACGTAACCGCTATATCAATGACCACATGGACATACATAAGCAGTATCTATAGAAGCATACATAATGTGTATGTGCTCAATATATGCAGTAAAATGACGCTAAAAGGGTAAATACACAGCCCAAAAACTAGCCAATAACACCTACAAGTGTCTGTCAACTCTGATGTTTTTGGCTCAAAAAAACCTGCATAAATTTGCAGCGGTTACTCCCACCAAAACTGAAATCTTTCAAGAAACTTGTAGTTTTATGAGTGTGGCTGAAAAACATAGTTCCAAAGGTTGATATTTAATTTCGGAGAAGTACAAAGAACACTCTTCTTGATGTTCTTGGACCTATGTGAAGAGAACTATGTGCGGAAGTACTCGAAAATGGCTCTAAAAGACACCCAAAAAATGCTTCAAAAATAGGCTTTGAAAGCAAAGAATGAAGCTTTGAGGGACCAAAACATGTTCAAGGTAATGTCAACCTTAGTCTTTCCCCTTCTTCAGACACCTCAAGAGTGTAGCTTAGATGCAAGAGATTGCCACGGTTAGGCCAGCTTTGGGGGGAATAGTACTGGGATGGGTGATCTCCCGGGAAGTATCGGGAACCTCTATCTTCCTTGATGGTGAGGTCCTCCCCTCGAGTGCAGCCAACGGCACCAACGTGACTTCCGTGACTCAGATGACAAGGTATTCCAAGGTCTATTCCTTGGTCGCCGCCTTAGTCATAAGCTTGGAGAAAGTCGGGGGGGGGGGGGGGGGGGGGGGGGGGGGGGGGGGGGGGGGGGGGGGGGGGGGGGGGGGGGGGGGGGGGGGGGGGGGGGGGGGGGGGGGGGGGGGGGGGTGGGGGGGGGGGGGGGGGGGGGGGGGGGGGGGGGGGGGGGGGGGGGGGGGGGGGGGGGGGGGGTGGGGGGGGGGGGGGGGGGGGGGGGGGGGGGGGGGGGGGGGGGGGGGGGGGGTGGGGGGGGGGGGGGGGGGGGGGGGAGGGGGGGTGGGGGGGGGGGGGGGGGGGGGGGGGGGGGGGGGGGGGGGGGGGGGGGGGGGGGGGGGGGGGGGGGGGGGGGGGGGGGGGGGGGGGGGGGGGGGGGAGGGGGGGGGGGGGGGGGGGGGGGGGGGGGGGGGGGGGGGGGGGGGGGGGGGGGGGGGGGGGGGGGGGGGGGGG
>MU264588.1:0-10000 GCA_020310875.1 Ceratopteris richardii
GTATATGATATACCTAGGAGATAAGCTGGTAAGCTGGTGTTCGAAGAAACAACACACAGTAGCTTTATCGTCAACAGAAGCAGAATACAAAGGACTGGTAGAAGCAGCCAAAGAAAAAATATGGATGCAGACGTTACTTAAAAGCATGGTATAGATCAAAGTATACCGATCATACATGGAGATAATATGAGCTCGCTGTATCTTGCAGCGAATCCTGTGTTTCATGCAAGAACAAAACACATAGAGATTCAGTATCATTTCCTAAGGGAAAATGTAATGGAGAAAGAGATAGAAATAGTCTACACTCCTACGAAAGATCAGATTGCAGATATTCTGACAAAGAGCTTGGATGGAACAAAGACAAACAGATTCAAAGAGATGGCAGGTATAAAGAAAGAAAGATATATGAAAGACCGGAAGAGGTCAAATTAGTGATTGAGGGGGAGCTGTTAAGGAAAACACTCACGAATTTGACACAACAAACAAGAGAGAAACAGAATCTTCCGGAAAATCAGTGCACAGGTGTACAGTATGCGAAGTTAGTGCACGGTTGTGCGCATTAACAGAGCAATTAACCGCGGTGGGCGCGTAAGGCGCGCATAACGTGAATTGAAGAATGACAGCGCAGAGGAGCGCCAAAGGAAGTGTATATATATACAGCAAGATTTGAAGAACTAGCGAGAGGATGATATAGAGAGAGAAGACTCAGGAAGAGACGCGTGAAGATGATGCGTGTGAGATGCGCGTATGAGTGAAGAGAGAGTTAGAAGTTCTCAGAAGACGCCATAGATCGCGTATGTACAGATGAATAACACAAGCCTGAAGTATCGGGTCTTTTCATCTGAAGAGAGATGGTAATAAGAAACTATAGGAGAGTTTCTGTAGCTTGAGCAAGAAGAGGCCAAGCTTACTTGTACACATCTTCTCTAATCGAAAACACATGTTCATGTGGATGTTTGCGCGTAATCTTTACTTGTGAAGAATCTGAAGCTATTTCGTGTTACGGTAGGATGTTTTGTTTATCGTTAACTGTCACGACTCGTTACTAAACGAGCTTCAGTACCTTCTCTGTAAACACATGTTTCAGTGAATAACAGTTTACTCAGTAAACATATTTCAGTAATTTCCGGTCAGTTATAGTTTCTCAGAAAGCAACTTTTCGGTAGAACAACGAAGTATAACTCGTAGCAGAGTTCGAAGCTTTGTATGAGAGATAGCTCATCTTGTAGCTAGACGTCTCTACTTTAAGCTGATCACAGTTTTTGGTGGAATGGAGATGTACACACAGTACAAAAGTTAATCGGAAAGTAGCATTTTAGAACTGTGAAGTTTCCAGAAGGAAGTTCATTCGGTGAAGGAAGCTCACACACTACTTCCTTACTTCACATAAGTTCATCTGAAGCAATTACGATCAGAAACTAAGTTTATTTCGGTGAAGTTCCGGTACGATTACGGTGTCAGTCCAGTAACAGTCTGGTGAAGTTCCGGTGGAACTTGTGTCGCAGGATAACACAGTTAAGGCGACGTTAATTAGGCTGAGCTACTGTTGATTACAGAAGTGTTATGAATCACTCTAGTTTTAGCATTCTACTACGGTGGCGCGACAATTTCCGCAGGCCTGACAGAGTTCAAGCTTTGTCGCGAAACCCACCTTCAGGGCGAAAGTATTTTCCGCAACAGTGGTGTTAGAGCCAAAGTTTTCGCCAACAAAAATTCATGCTTGAGCACACAAAAAACGAGGGGTTTTCATCAGAGATCATAGTTGGTATCAGAGCAGGAGACGCATGGCATTCAGATAGAGCTGCCCACATGCTCAAACAAAGCAGCCAAGCACCCATGCTCACGAAGAGAGTAGCCAAACAACCACACTCACGAGGAAAGAGGGAAAACTGCTCCTATCCTTTTCCCCTCCTCTTGGGTGATGAAGTGAAGGCTCCCGTCCTCCTTATATCCTTTTAAATGGTGGCTACATGCTCATATATGGGATAAATCCTCCCTTCTCAGAAGTCTGCGAGCTCATGAATACTTGGAATTCGTGGAGAAAGAGGTAAGTGCTTACATTTTTGAGTTTCTTTTTTTGAAGATTGGGGGAGCAAAGCAAGCTATGGATCAAACATTTAGGAAAAAACGATGCAAACATGTATTATTGGCTGTGGACTTGGGCTATAGGTTATTAACATATCTAAAAAGGCTTCAAGTTCTCAGTTTTGAGCTTCGAAAGTCACCCCTTCATGAAGATTCGCCTTTCCACTTCCTACCCTTGACATACCCATATTTTTCAGACCATAGCTTGCTGATACGACATCCAATTTGAGAAATCTTTGTCATGTTACGAAGCTACACATTTGGTCACTCAATGAGTGAATGAAGTGCAACATGCATTTTTGAATAATCACTCTCTTCACAATTAGTGCAAAGATTGGTAATCTGGCATTACTTTTCCAAAATTGGTTGAGCTTTTGACTTGTTCTTGATATAGAGCTGCTCTAACATCAAGGATAACTTGTTCTTTTGGAGATTAACACTCTCCATCAAGTGTCATTCTCTTGGAGTGCTTCTATTTCTTTATCCATAGCCTCCTTCCATTCTACTTTGGTACTTGCTTCTTCATATGAAGAAGGTTCTTCAAGTGATGAATCCTTAGCAAGATAAATTATTGCTCTCTCTTTGTGATATCCTTAAGGCTTGGTTGGATGACTTAGGTATGTCCTCCAATCTCTTCATCTTGACCTTACCTTTTGATTCCCATGCTCTAAACTCTTCCAAGTTGGTGGTGTCCTCATCATCTGATTTGATGTCCTCAATTGTGCTTGGCTCCTCCTTGGTGAGACGTGGAAAGTCTTCTTCCAAGTCATATGGCAATTTGACCTTCCTGCATTCACTTTCAAACCAAGAGTCATTCTCACCAAAAACAACATCTCTACTGATCGTAAATCCTTTGTTGGGTGGATTATAAAACCTGTACCCCTTTTGATTTATATCATACCCTATGAAGATGCATTTCTCTGCCTTAGGGTCTAACATACCTTTGATTTGAGATGGAATATGCACATAAGCAACACAACCAAATATTCTGCAATGTTCAAGTGATGGTCTCCTACCAATCCATGCCTCATAGGGAGTCATCCCATTAAGGGACTTAGAAGGTAACCTGTTAATAAGATAAGTGGCAGTAGACACAAACTCTGCCCACAAGTAATTAGGCAACTTCTTTTCATTTAGCATAGATCGAGCTACTTCCACAATCAATTTGCTCCTCCTCTTTGCTACTCCATTTTGCTCCGGAATATATCTAGTTGTGATCTCTCTCTTGATACATCTATCCTGCAAAAATGCATCAAACTCATTGGAGAAATACTCACCTCCTGCATATGACCTTATCCTCTTTAAAATCTTTCCTGTTTGATTTTCCACAAGTGCAACAGACTTTTTGAAACAACTGAAAACTTGATCCTTATGTTTCATAAAATACAACATAGTCCACCTATTGAAATCATCAATAAATGACACATAGTACCTTGAACCTGAAATTGAAGGGTCCTTGCTTGGTCCTCACACATCTATGTGGACAAGTTCCAAGTAATCCTCATGCATATAGCCTTTCTTTGTAAAGGGTAAATTGTGTGATTTACCAAACCGACATGCACCACATTTATAGATCATATGTTGCTTGGAAATATTAGGTATCCCAAGTACACATTGATCTCTACATATCTGCTTCAATGTTCTCTCATCAATGTGTCCTAGTCTTTTGTGCCATATCTCTAAGTCAGACAAGATTTGATCCTTATAATTATAAAGTGCAATGTTTCTAGTGTCCTCAAGCTCAAATGTAAACAATCTACCTATTTTCTGTCCCTTTGCAATTCTCTTGAATCCATGTTGGGGGTCTTCTACAAAGGCTCCAAATTTATTGTACCTAACCTACAAACCGTTTTCCACTATGTGTCCAACACTCATTAAATTCTTTGTGATAGTAGGTACATAAAGAACTATGCTCAAAAGATTCTTATTCCCATCAGAAGTTTTGAAATTTCTTACCTTTACAACTGAATGCTTGGTATCATCACCTATCTGCACTTGGTGCTTTCCCTTGGGCTCTTCAAGACATAAAGGAGAGCTATATTGCTTGCTACATGGTTTGAACATCATGAGTCAATATAAAAGAGGTGCTCATCATTCCTACGTTGTTTTGAGGTCATGTTCATGATGAGAAGAGAATCCTCTTGATCCTTTGTATAGTTGTTGAAGTCTTTTCTTGATTTGTATCCTCCTTGATAATTGTTGTTGTAGCCATGGTTGTAACCTTGATTATGTTTGTATCTTCCTCTTGATCGTGAGTAGCCACCTCTTGGCAGTCTTCTTCCTCTCTGGTTCTTGAAGTTCCTATAACACTCATCTGTTGTGTGATAAGACAGTCCACATATATTGTATGGGGAAGAATTGAAAGGTCTCCCCCTACCTTGCTTACCTCCTCTGCCCCTTCCTCTTGAATTCCTACCTCTCTGCGCATAGTTAGCTTGAGAAGTAGCACCTTCATCTTCAAAAATTTTTGCTCTTTCCTTTATCCTTAGACTTTCCTTTATCTGCATAGAGGGTAGAAGAATTGTTACCTCTTGATGGTTCACCATTTTTGTTGAGCTTGGCCTCATAGGTGAAGACTTGCCCCACGAGCATGGTTAGATCAGGTATTTTCATATCCATATAAAGATCCATTGAGGTTGTGAAGGATTCCCACTTATCATTTGCATTGATGCCATTGATTATCTATCTCACTATATGCTCCTCTTCAATCTCCTCTCCTATGCTTGCCAACTGATCAGCCACATCCTTTACCTTGGTCACATACTCTCAAATATTCTTCTTAGGTTGCTTCTTTTGAGTAGTAAACTCCATCCACAATGGATTTTTCCTAGCTCTTGTATTGGAAGAAAAGTATGAAGATAAAGTATCCCAAGTCTCTTGAGAAGGTTTGCAATTCCTAATATAAGGAAGAAGGAAGTCAAAAACAGAGTTAAGTAGATATGACCTGGCTAAAGCATCTTTGGCACACCATGAGTTGAGTCTTTCTTGCTCCTCTCTTGTAGGTTAATCTTTGCTTCTAAATGTGGGCATCTCCTCATCTCCTAATATGTATCCATAGAGACTTCTTCCTTGTAGATAGGTCTTCATCCTCAAGGACCATGCTGGATAATTATTCGTGTCCAATTTATCAATGAAAGATAGTAGACCATCTCCCATTTTACCTCAACTTGCTCTGATACCACTATTGTGAGTGATGGATGGATACCTCAAGGAAGTGAGGTAATACTGCTAAAACCTGCTTTGTACTAGCTCTGATACACTTCAGAGTTATAAAGTAGGACCTTTTAGCTTGAGAATGACACCAAGAAAGTACCTATGTACTTTGGAAATGAT
Source organism: Ceratopteris richardii (assembly GCA_020310875.1). NCBI lineage: Eukaryota > Viridiplantae > Streptophyta > Polypodiopsida > Polypodiales > Pteridaceae > Ceratopteris > Ceratopteris richardii. The sequence continues at coordinate 5,419 of MU264588.1, forward strand.
GCTTGAAACAACTAATCCAAAATAGACTAGTTCAAGAATAGCTAGTGTTGAAAAACTTGCTATTTTGGGCCATACACCTGCTGCCTTTTTTACTCAAAGCTCCGAGTACACTAACAATTGACAAAAATCCTTTTGAGGGAATTCAATTAGCTTATCTAGCTAATGATTGCAAGTGGAATCATTTAAAATGATCAACTATGCTATGAGAAATAACTTTCGCAAATTAGGTCTTACCCCCGACTTTTTAGGGAACAACTAGTAGATGACTAGTGAGCACTTCGAAGACTGTTTCTCCTTGATGCCTGAATCAAATGGTTTGAAATTTTGGTAGCGTAACATAGACTTTAATCTGGTTCCAACAAGCCAATGATTATGTAAAATGGTTGCGTATTCATTGAGATATGACAAGAAGAAGTTGACTGTTATGAGTAATCATAGTAGAGAAGTAGACAGAGATGTTCAATGAGCTATATGTATTATAGAACCTGATTGTATGACATCATTGGCATTCTAATGATGCTCAATGATGATGAAATGAGTGAGCTATGGTGTGAGCTGCACAAACTCTACAAAGGATCAAGGAATGAGCTCAGAATGAGGCACACTACACTGCAAGACTTTATAAGCCTTTTTATATGAGTTTCTTCTAAGTTTCAAGTTTGAATTCAAACTTGGCTCCAATCAAAAAGTAACTCCACTAATTTAGGAGATATTTCTTCAATTTGGAGTCATAGATAATATTCTTCCTAACTCCACGAGATATAAGCTTTTACAAGATTCTCCAAGGAATTAACCTGTTACAATGGTAGATGAACAAGTAGTTACAAGCTATAGGTCACATGAATCATTAAGTGCTAGTTCCACACATTGTCTTCCATGCTAAGCCAAATGTGTAGGCTTGATCATTTGCACCAACAATATCCCTCCCATAGATATATTTGTTTCAAGCATCTCTACCTGTTTACCAATCACCATAGAATCCATTTCTCAATAGTTTCAATCCATTTTTGACACCCCATCATCTACCACCTTGCAGTACATATGCCTATTCCCTCACCAATCTAATCATCCCAACCAATCATCATCTCCATCCTAGTGACCACCTTCGTGATAACCTAGTATCTTTTGAGCCCATCTTCAATTCTAGTGACCATGGTGAATCCTCAAAGTACCCCCACCTTATGACAAATCCCTTTACAAGATTAACTTTCCAACTACCATTGCTATTTTTGTTGGTTTTATCCATATTCCATTTTGCGCTTTTCCTACCTTACCCACCATGAATCACTCACTGTGCACATGACTCCCATCCTAAGAACACACATTGATTCCACTATTCACTATTTGCATGACACCATTGTTGTTTGCCCAATCTCTAGAAAATTTACCCCTTACCACTATTCCCCCCATCACCTTGCTACTCCCTATCCCTCATCCCCTATTCCACTCCCACAATCACCATTGACAAGCATATTCACTACCCTTGTAGCCATCGTTTTCCCCTTTGGAGACCCAATTCTCTATTTTGCATTTGTGAATACCAATCCATTTTCTTGATATTGGGCATTGCATCTGCTTTGGACCAAATGTTAAGATGCATGATTCAAGTTCCAGACGAGTATATGGCAGTCGAACAAATGAACAAAAACCTTCAAGAATAGATAGCCACAGTAAAATGACAAAAAAACTCATTAATGATTGAGAATTAGTCCCTAAATGCATAATATATCACATTGAAATAGGCTTGTACCCTCTTAGAAACTCATCTTAAATAAAATAACCATGATACTATCAAGCAGTTTGAGGAAACCCCATATGCATATATGGAATGGAATGCCAAACACAACCGCAATATGGGCCTATTGTGTAGTAAGCTCCGATGGCATGGGAGAAAAAGAGATGCCTACAAATTTAAAATGAAATAAACTTGGATGCTACCATGGATCTTACCTTAGGTGCTGCATTTATCCCTTTCCATATCCAAGCTACTCCATTTGACAACATCAAAGTCATTCTTGAGAGCTACACAAACCTCTTGGAGGCATTGTATGGCAAGTTAACAAAAGAATTCCAAACACTAAATGCATTTAGACCTTTTTCATTTCAAAGACGTCACACTTAAGTGACTACTATCATAGAGACATTAGATATTGCTAGAACTAGAGCAATTATGAAAATAGTTAGCAAATATGAATTTCCAGATACAAGAATATGCACTATCCATGTTATTGTCCCTGCAAAGACCTAGATTTCCACTTGACTTATGCGAACCTGAAGAAGTGATCACAATACCATTGGACCTTGTTTCTTTATGAAGAGGAATAGGACCCACAACCACGTATTGGTGATTGAGTTACAGAAGAATCACAAGACATATTTAAATTGCAAAGATTTACATGGATTATGTAAATGGAAGATCTTGGAAGATTCTATTTAGTGAAAGTAGAACTACAACAAGCATTTCTTTAGTAAGCCCCCGCTCACCCTATTAAAATTGAAGAATAGCAATATTATCCTTACTTTGTCGTCATGAATGAATATAGGAAAACAAATTCGAAACAATAGTGGGCAAACGGCCCTTATTCCCTTGGATTATGCTTATTAAATATCACTTGGATGGCATATAGTTTAATTGCATAATCCTTATTGAAATCTCTTTCAATGTAAGACAAGTGTTTCGAGAGCTCTTGATTATAAGACAATTCTTTGATTTTGAACTGATCAACTTTCGTGAGTATTTGTGTCTTTGAGTTTCCACTGCACTTGAGTTTGCTCAAAGCACTCGTCATTCGCCGTTGGATTTGGCGATTGACTTGATCCATGAACCGAGCATCCATATACTTCCGACATCTTGAAACTGACATGAGGAATTGGCTTTGCAATTCAGATATACATTTCAATTTTACCTTTGCATATGCATACATACGAATCGACAATTTTTGACATGGCTTCTACATCCATGGAAGTATTGTCTATTTCTTAAAACTTTGCAATCTTCTGGGTGTTGAGGGCTAATCTTTTTTATCTGAGTGCCTCCACGAAGATTGGCAAGTGGGCGATCCTCATCACGCCACCCTTCTCATTGATAATTGAAGACTAAATGATTGCACACACACATTATATGTTTAGCAAAAGTTGTACTTAGGATTTGATCAATTGACAAAGAATGTATCAAGATTCACATGAGCATGACCTTTGAACCTCTTCTTCAAGCCCTGTTTGGTATGGTTTCTTCCTACCTTCAAACTCTTTGGCTTAATTGTAAATCATTGGTACCTTTTAAAACATCAAAACTGGACACCAATGGGATTGTAGAATTGGTAGTTGAACATAAAGAAAGGGTTAAAAAAGAAGTTCAAGACATTGTTAAATTTTTTCAAACCAAATCAAATCAAGATATAAAAATGGACGAATTATTTAGGAACATGATGCGTGAAACTCAAAGTCAAAAAGTTGTTGAAACTTCATTAACGGACAAAGGAAAGTTCTTAGGAGTGAATGTAACGAACTATGTAGATCATTCAAAGAATTAGCTAAGCTTCATGGCTTACCTAAGTATAATTTAAATGGATAACATACCTAGGAAGACTTGCCATAGGAATAATTATGGCTATTATTGAACTGCATGATAAATGCGAATGGGAGGAATTCACGAAAGAGTTACATAAAGAATTCTATCTAGAGGATTATAGCCAACATAGTAGAGAGGGTTTCATGAAGTGGGTTAGTTCCCCAAAACCTCAAGTTTCTATTACTCAACTTCATAGCGAGTTTATGAAACAGTTTCCCAATTACTAGAAAATGATAAGGTAGCCCTTACTCCGGATAGGGTCTTATATTTCATTAATATTTTGACCCCGGATGTAAGGATTGAGGTTGAACGAAGACTTGAGGAGCCGGGTAAACGATATGGACTTATAGATGATTGGGCTATTGTGAAGATAGTGGTTGAAGGAGTTGCTCATATGAAGCAACATGAATCACCTTGTTTATGTTTCAATGCCTAATCCATCTCCTAGTTTCTCCCCTACTCATCAAACTAGAGATACTCATGTAGCTTCTAAGGTTGAGCCAAATGCATCTACACCTAAAGTTCCACTTGATCTACAATTTGGAATTTTATTTAATAAGTTGGATAACATGATGCAAATGCATGAAAACATGTCAAAGGAGGTATCTCCTTTACAAAATGTAGTGTATGCATTGAATTTACAAGATATATCCTTTGTACAAACTCAACCTACTATATATCCGCAACCTATTTCAACTCCTAATCCTCCAATAGTACCTCAACCAATTCCTCAATCGACCAACCAAAGGAACTTCAATGAGAAAAGAACTCCCAATATTAGGAGATGTATTTGATGTGATTCAACAGATCCTCTTACCTATATGTGTGAAGCCTTAAAGGAAGCTAAAGAACAATGACCTATTATTAACATTGACAAGAAGTTGAGTGACTATAGAACACATCTTCCTTTAGTTGTTAATTGGAGAAAGGGAGAAATGCAAGAACTTTAGCAGAATCTTTTTGAATCTAAGAAAGGATCTTCTACTCTCAAATTAGAGCGTGTAGATAGTG
>MU264589.1:0-23967 GCA_020310875.1 Ceratopteris richardii
AAAAATGCATTTTTAACATCAAGCTAAATATATTCCATCATTTACTTGCTGCAATGCTTTGAATTGTTTGTATAGTTGACATTCTTGCAACTCAGCTAAATGTCTCTTTATGATCAATTCTATACATTTTTGCAAAGCGTTTTGCAACAAATCTTGACTTGTACCTGGAAATAGAACCATCACTATTTTCTTTTAATGTGAAATACCCACTTATTTCCAATTACCTTCATCTTATTATCTCGTGGTAAAAGCTGCCATGTCTTGTTCTCATACAATGCATTTATCTCTTCTTGCATCGAACTCGAACAATTAACATTTGAATCTACATCTTTGAAACATGTAGGTTCTAGTTCTTCACTAACATTTGATACAAAAGTTATGTGAAATACAATAAGACAATACACCTTTGTGTGCACTTTTTTCTCTTGAAGTTCTCCTAAGTTCATGTTCAAATTTAGAACTTTCATCAATTCTACATCATCACTTATCTCACATAGCTTTGCTTTACCTTTTCCTTTCTCTTTGCGCTTACTCTTGTAGTATCATGTAAACCATCCTCAATTTCTTCTTGCATTTCTTCTTGAACTTGCAAAAAAAGATCTATACCCCAAGATAAAAACTCATCAAAATGTACATCATGACTAATTATCATTTGCTTACTTATTGGATTATAACACTTATGGCATTTCTGATTATCTACATAACCCATGAAAATACATTTCTCTACTAGCTCTAATGAAGTCACAATGCATATGGAACCGTAGCAAAACAAACACAACCAAACACATGCAAGTGATCAATAATAGATTTTCTATTATATCAAAACTCAAAAGGAGTTACATTATGTGTTGTCCATGTTAGCATATGATCCATCAAATATTGTTGCATTTACTACTTCAGCCCAAAACATCAATGGCATATGCTATTCATTTAGCATTGCTCTTGCTATTTTTGTGATAATCATATTCCCTCTTTTAGCCACTTTGTTTTGCTGAGGAGTATATCTAGAAGTGATTTGTCCTTTTATACCTTCATTTCAAATAAAATCATTAAATATTCATGAAAAATATTCACTACCACCATCAGATCTTAACCTTTTAATTACCTTTCCTTTTTTTTTTTTGCAATTTCTTTGAATTTGACAAAGCAGTCAAACACATCACTCTTATGCTTAAGAAAATGCACAAAAGTCATTTGGCTAAAATTATCCACACAAGTAACATAATACTTAATATTTGCAAGTGATGGCTCCTTTGTACGACCACAAACATTAGTATGAACCAAGTATAATAAATCCTTCCTTTGCAATTTTCTAATAGAAAAGGGATGCCTTGCTTGCTCACCAAATTCATAAGCATCACACAAATGTATCATATTTTGTTTTGAAATATCAGGTAAACCAACAACAATCTTTATTTGGTCCATGCCCTTCAACTTCTGTATGCTTACATGTCCTATTTTCTTATGCCATGAGTAAATTTGAGAAATCTTATTATTACCAACTGAATTTTAAGAAACAAAATTAGGAGTTACATCCAACATAAAAAGTCTTTCTTGTCGTTGATCTTTTGCCAAGAATTTATCATCCTGTTTTGGATTTTCAATAAAACATCTAGATTTATTGAACGGTACTTGATAGCCATGCTCCAGCATTTCACCAACTAGAATAAGATTTTTACTTATACAAGGTACATGAAGAACATTTTTCAAAACTTTATTAGCTTTTTAATCCTCAAAATGTACATATCTAACTTGCACTATTTTGAATGGTCAGCTGTTTCAACCTTACCATGAAACAATGGTGCATGCATCATATTCATCATTAGTACATTTTCATGATTTTATTCCTAAATAAAATTGCCATCTGTATGGTTTTGCCTTCCAAATCCATTTTGCTCTTCATTCTTCCAATAATCACGAGATATATGACCATTGTTATCACAATTATAACATGTAATACCTAGATTACCTTGATATGCACTATTTCCTCTGCCATGATAGGAATATCGCACCCTACCATGCATATTCATATCTGACCTACCTGCATCATAATTGTTGTTTAAGGACATCTGAAAGTTCCTCTACCACCTCTATAACCACGCTCATTTCTTGCAAAAAGTGCATGACCTACACTACCTCTCTACATAGGCTTTCCACCATTAATGGTAATTTCTTTTGTTATCATAGGTGAAACCAAGTCATTAAAATTAGGCAATTGCTCTCTCACAAATACAGAAGTTGTAAAGGCTTTCAATTTTTCATCGTCTATTAAACCATCCAAAACAAATGCAACTAAATCATCATCTTCAACTATGCATGAAATTGAACCAAGTGCATCCAAAATCTGCTTAATTTTTAAAACATTATCATTCATTGACTATCATACATTCTTTCCCAAATTATGTAACTCATTTTTTAGTTGAATACACCATGCCTTTGTTGTTGTTGAGAATAGTCATTCTAATGCTTTTTAAATCTCTATATTTGTTCTCAAGTCGTGTATGTGCCCTATCATACTTGACTCAGTATTTTGTGATAATACAAAGATTAGTGTTTTGTCATGCTCATTCCACCTCTGATATTTGTTGACTTGCTGTGGTGCCAGATTTTGGTCAAGCAAGTCCGGTTGAGGTTCTATCCCACTAATTAGTCCATGCAGACTATTACCCATAAGATATAGAGACATGCAAAAATGTCAGGCTTAATAATTGGTTTTGCTTAACTTTTCTATTTGAATATTTCCATCAGCCATCATAAAAGAAGGTACTTGCGAAGGATCACCTTATTCCTATTGCATCTTATGCATATAGCTCATGTATAGCAACTCTGATGCATCAACTGGCTTTGATACCAATGTAGAATATTAAACTTCTAAGAAGTATCAGAGAATAAAATAAGGAGGGAAGCACAAAATAATATAGACTGTGGAGATGACAGAGCAAAGTAGATGAACAAAAGTGGATTAGAAAAAGTGAATTTCTATCTACAAAAAATACTACATAATAACAATGATTGAGTATCAACAACTCTGCAAAAATGCACTCCTAAGATCTTTATATAGAGTTTTGGAAATGAATATGTACCAATGAGTTTTTTCACAAAAAATAATGGAGGATAATTAAAGCATTAAAGAAATGGACTATAACTAAAAAGTTGTTCAACAAATTGTTTAGAAAACTAATGGATACTAATTTAAAGCACTAAATGAATGGTCAGCTTTGAATGACCCTTTTTATAAAAATGATGTAAGATATCTAAACTACTAAACGAATGGCATTAAACTAAAGACTTTTCCTGAAAAGGGATGCACAACAAAATGATTTTAACTTCTCCCCACTAAAAATGCATGAAGGGAGTCTACAATGTAACCCACAGGCCTTGAACCCACCATCCCCTTGCTCCCAACCCATGACAAGCAAGTCATTGAGCCACTCAATCTAGTGCTGCTAGATCCTCCGACACCAGGTTGTATGTTGACGACTTATGAGGTTCTTCACTTTTGAAGGTCATGTTATGACAATATCTATATTTACACATTTTTCTGTAATTTATGAAGGTCTGCTATAGATTATGGCCTAATTTTAAGGTCCTTAGAGATCAAAATAGGCAATATCGCCGTCAAAAAACAGTTATGCTTCGAAGTGCAATTCAAGTGAAGACAATGAGATTGCCATCTCTTAGTCCAATCATCGAGAGGATATTCGTTTCCAGGTATCACATCCAACTAGAGGACAATTGATCGTATTATGATAGAAGGGTAATTAGTCGCGTGGAAGGATAAGTGTATGAGATGGATTTGGTTCGTGGGTAGATATACATGAAAGCAGATGAGAAATTAATGTGTAAGACAAATGTCTCAGTCAACAAGGACAAGAAAAGCACAGAAGTAGAAAATACAAGGTGATTATTGTCATATGATTTTTCATTCAATAATGTGTAACAAAAGTACAGGTATAGAAAAAGTTGATTTTCGGAGGTTTATTAACAGCTCCTGATAGTGGAAGCGCATAAGATTCACTTATTCTGATAAAAACATGACTTATTTCGTGCAGGGAAAATATAGGATTGACTTATTTCGGGTCGGAAAGAAGCTTAAAACTAAAATACTCATTCGATAACTCTGGAGAATAAGATAAACCCTGAAACAAAAATTGTGGACGTACGCAGAAACACCTATTTGAAAATCTCTGAAACAAAAGTGTTTGGCTTGAATCGGTCATGAATCGTTTTGGAAAATCTTGGTATGGAATTTAAGATTTCAGATATTGAGATTTTATGTTATGCATTGGGATTGAACTTATTTATGATAAGCATACTACATGGTTGAGTCGAAAGAAGTACATAGGCGTTTTACTTCAAAAGTTTGGTTTCTCAAAATGTAAAGTAATTGCAAATCCTTTGTAGCCTAATGTAAAATTGAGTATACTGGATGGTGTTCATTTTGAAAATGTAGACATGTATTCATTCTAGATAATTACATAAGGTTCCATTGTCTTTCAAATATAGGATATCAACGTTGGACAATTTTAAAGAGAAACATCCAAATTGTAACAAACACCTAGGTCACTTGGACACAAAATATTAAGCATAATCTTCAGTTTAGACAATACTCTCACTTTTTAGCCAAAAACATTGGCACTAATGGAGAGCCATCCAGTCGACATTAGTTCTTGCACAGAAACTAAGAAAATGAAGTCATGCCCAAAACTCTTTATCAATCTATTGTTGAATAGTCTCATGTATGCTATGGTAGCCAGGAGACTAGAGATTGCATTTGTAGTGGAAGTTGTAAGAAAATATATGTCTAATCTTGGAAAGAAGCATTGGGAAGGGAACAAGATGATTTTGACATCTCTGAGTAGCACTAACGACAAGTTTCTATGCTTGAGTAGAGGAAAGGAACCCATTATTGGTTACAGAGATTCTTATTATTCTAGTTTTGTAGACAATTAGAAGTCTACATCAGGATACATTGGTCACTTTTATCGAGGTTCTATCTCTTGGAGATGTCCTCCTCAAGAATTTACAACTATTTCCAATATAGAAGAAGAGTATGTTGCAACAAGTGAGTCATGTAAGGAATCATTGTGGATTTTTTGTCTTGCTTGTGATATTGTTCTACCTGAGCATGTGCCTCGTATGCTTAGTGATGGTAAGAGTGTGTTTGTGTTGGCTAAGAATCAAGTGTATCATGCAAAGATCATGCACATTGAGGTGAGGTACCACTTCATTAGAGATTGCTTAGCCGCTAAGTGCATTTTTTGTAAGAAGGTTAATACTTGAGATAATGTTACAAATGCTTTAACTAAAGCTCTACCACAGAATAGCTTTTGACATTGTTGTCACTTCATGGGGGTTGCTTGATTCTTGGTCTTTTACATACAACCCAACACCTCCCTTTACACTCTCAAAAACCTAAACATTAGGCCACATTACTTGTTTTAGTATCACAAGAACTCACGCTTAAGTCCAACTTCAAGAGTTTGAGCTAACTTTTGACTGACCAAATGATGCCGGATTTTTCATGTTTCTAAGGCAACCAAAAAATCATGTCACAACTTTCTTTGTGACATAGCCTTCAATATCAAAATACCAAAACCTCAACAAGCATGTGGAATTTGGAGGCTCAAATATTTGTTTGAAGAACGTGGTGGATATCTACAAATAATTCGGCGTTTATATTCTTAAAATTATTTCCATATCGTATAGATATACCTTTGAATGGAAGTTCATGTCCTAGAGTACTTATTTTCTTGAAAGAAACAAGAGCTTGACCTTTTATGCGTTTCTTGATACAAAGAATTCTTACATCTTTTGAATTTTATTTTCTTCATTCGCGTTAAATACCGTGTGCAAAATTAATCGACTTCAATGCGTAGGGTTCAGAAAGTAATCTAATCGAAAGAAATTGATTCTAGGCATTAGAAACATAGATTTGGAAAGAATAAACATTACATTTCGATTGCTTAGTTTCAGTTGACACTATTTAGATAAATAGATTAAGAGAACTAAACGTTGTTCTCACTCGACAATAAATACGAATTCAGATAATCTCTTTTATTTCCTCACTCTCAAAATCCATTTAAAGATTATTCAATTTCCTGCAAAGTGTCCTACAAATGGTTAATTTCTCACATCACCTTTTATACACTGAATTCAGATGATATAGAATATACTAGCTATAAAATCTAGCTCCTAGGTCTTGTCCATATGGACTTCTTTCCAATCAACAAATGATATCAGAGTGTTACTTTGTGTGTAGAGCTTTATAGTTTTTATTGGGACTTTAAGTTATTATCATGTTGTAAGTAACTAGAATTAAATTTGTGACCTCTTGGTTGTATGCGCGTCATCGTGGGGTCAATGAGATCTTAGCGACACAGAGAGAGAGAGAGAAGTTATGTGTCGTGGTAGGTGGGGGTACAATTCAATAATATGAAATCGTAGAACCTTTGACTTTTGGAGTGAATGTAGCTTTATAGAGAGTATGCATTGCATTTGACAAAACATTATAGATGTGATGTTGAGCATAAAATGATTTTAAATATATCCTTGGATAGCTCATACAGAAAATATTTGATCATTAAAGTTTCATTCTATTATTTTTTTTGGATCGAAAATATATCGAGGCAATTACTCGAGTTTGCATGTTTCTATTGATGATGCACAACATCATAATTTGGTCCAAGACTTGAGATGTAAATTTCCACCTGTCAATATCATAATATCAAATGTCAACTTTAAGAGTTTCAAATAGAATGATCCTCCATAAATATAACGGATCTCCATATATATATATATATATATATATATATATATAGATATATATATATATATATATATATATATATATATATATATTATATATATTATATATATATTATATATATATATATATATATACACTTTTTCCCCTCGAGAAAGCAAGAAATTTTTTCAATCATTAAAGTTCATTCTATTATTTTTTTTGGATCGAAAATATATCGAGGCAATTATTCGAGTTTGCATGTTTCTACCTGTCAATATCATAATATCAAATGTCACTTTAAGAGTTTCAAATAGAATGATCTCCATAATAGAACGGATATATATATATATATATATATATATATATATATATATATATATATATATATATATATATATTTCCTCGAAAAAGCAAGAAATTATCCTTATTGCCGTGTCCTCGGCTCATGAACGATTGAAGCCAAATCATTTTGCTTCAGAGATTTTCAAAATGATGTTTATGCTTAGTTCCGTAATTTTTGTCCTCAGTTTGTCTGATCCGAAGTTAAAGTTATTCAAGTAGCATATTAGTTTCGAAACTTTCTCTACATCTTAGTTGAAACGATTTCCCGGAGGGTTACCTAAAATTTATTTCGCGACAAGCTGATCACAGAAGTTGCTCGTGTAATACGGAAGACATCCCGAAATTCTAACTATTTGAAGGGGCTTGCAGGCATCATTGAATTGTAGTCCAAAGTACTATAGATCTATGATCGAATGTTCCAAATGGATCTATATAACATCCTTACTAATTTTGGGCGAGATGGTCCTTTGCACGCACATTCATATGGACTATAGGAAAATTAAAATCAAATAGTTTCTTAAGGAAGCCCCAAACAAAGTATAGTGGTATTTAATTCTTATATTGGATTGAGATCAAGGGTCTATCAATCTGTATGGAGATTCATTAGATTGGCAAGCTAAAAATGACTAGTGGATGCTTAATTTTGATCCAAGAGGGAGACCTCTAGAAAATCCTTGGATAAGGTAATCATCCTTGTAGATAAGAGAAAGATCTCTCGATAAGGACTAATGCCTTTTGTGACTATTGTCTAATTGAAGTAGAAATTTTTAAGCCATAAAAAGCAATAATGTTTTTATTATTCCTCTCAAAGTAGTGTGATACTCCAAATATAGATCTTTGCATGTTACGACAAAAAATAACCTTTAACTTATCCCGAATGAATCAGCTTTCTGTACTCGTACTTGTGTTATAGAGTATGAATGATATGTCGTATCACAATAATGAACTTGTATTTTGCTTCTTGGTTTCGCTTCTCTTCTTCCTTAGATACTTGTCTTTGGCTAAATATTTCACACATTAACGACCCATATGCTCTCGATATAATTAAGAAAGAACAAGGTAGGCCTGATGTATATCTATCCACAAATCATATTAATTACATACAAGTATCCTTCTATGAGTCTATTTATCCTTGTATCAGATTCTGATTAGATGTGCTATTCTGGAAACAAATGTCCTCTCATTTCTTTGAATCCAAATTTGGCTCTTGTTACAAGTGGTCCAACCACATGGCATGTATTTTTGAAAGTCATCACTAACATATTTTGTCATCCGAATCCCTGAAGTCACCATTGGCAACCAATAGGTACATGCAAGGAATGACCTCAACGATCAAGGAAGACATAGGTTCATGGTTCTTGACACGTCACTGATCCCAATATTGTTCTCCTCAGAGCTCACTTAACTTGCATCTCTTCCCACTAAGGTCCACTATTGTACTTTTTGAGGAGGGGGAAAGACTAAGGTTCACATTACCTTGAAGATATTTAGGCCGTCAAAGCTTGATTTTTTCCTTTCAAATACCATTTTGGTGCATTTTTGGGGTGATTATTGAAGCCATCTTGGAGTACTTTCATGCATAGTTCTCATTAAACAGTTTTCAAGAACATAAAAAAGAGTGTTTTTTTTACTTAATTGGAAAAAAATATTCACATTTGGGGTTGTTTTTTCAGATGTACTAGTGAATTCATAGGTTTCTTGAAAGGTTTTGAGTTGAGGTGGGAGCATGCACCATGAGTTTATGCAAGTTTTTGACCCTAAAGAACATAATTGGTAGACACTTGTAGGTGTCCTTGGCTAGTGTTTCGACTGTAAATTTAGACTTTCAATGCCATTTTACTACATATACTAAGCACATACACACTATGTATGCTTATATGGATACTACTTTTGTATTTCTATGTGGTCATTTTTATTGTGGTTACATTTTTGCATAAAGACTATGACATTCAAAGAGAGTATCATGATGAGGTTTTCTTGATTACGACACACCAAGATGTCATTATCTCTTTGGTGATGCAGGTGGAGGTCTTACCCCACCTCGCCATATGAGATGTATGCTAGTTGTTCATAGGTGCTCGATAACCCTAGTTGGCTATATTTGGTAAAGTGGTTATATGCCGTGGATTCATTGACTCACTATTTAAGATAAAAATTTAGTACTTAAAGTTTTATGAGTTTTTTTGCATTGGCCATATGCTCATTTTGCAAAGGTCAATCTAGGAAAATTTTCTAGACTTTATTTTTCCAACTATGTGGTGGTTAATTTTGCTCCTTGACACACTTATTGGTGTGGCCACATACATTCTCATATAATCCTTTTGGTCTTTCATTTCGCGCATCGATCCCATTTTTTTAGGGAGACTCTCCCAATTGTTTCCAACTCCTTGCACCGTCTACTTTGTCTATGAAGATGGAATACATTAATCCTATTTTTATGATGTTGATGTCTTGACACTTGATAGTATTTTTCTCACTAAGGCTCTTATGGGTGTTTCTCTTTCCCACATGTTGCTCCTAGATTATGATGCTTCTTTCCATGTGAAACCACATAGAGATTGGTTCTCTACTTATGGATCAAAAACTCTTGGTACCATGATACTTGTTGACTCTCATGAGCGTGACATTATCAGGATTAGAGGTGTGGATGTGTAGTTCATTGATAGTTCGAAATTCCCTATGCAACATGTATACCATGTACCTCAATTATCATGCACTTTGATCTCAGTTCATCAACATGGGGATTTTGGTCATGATGCGGTTTTCTATGGTAGGTGCTTTTCATATCAAAGAGCAATATGGTTATAATGAAAGGAAGAAAAGTGGGCTCACTTTATCCTTTATTTGCATCACACAAAGAACACTTTGTTAGCTTTTAGTGAGCATGTGTTATCTTTCTATGATTTTTAATTTTGTGAGCATTCTCAATATGGAAAGCAAACTAGGAATTCACACAAGATGCACATTGACTCTTCAGTTCAGCCTTTTGATATCATTCATACAGATATGTGTGGTCCTATGCCCACAAGGTCATTAGGTGGTTCTACTTTCACAATGCTTTTGGGTTGAAGAACTATTGATTACAGTTCATGTGATTAACTTTTCACCTAGTACTGCCAAAGGTCTAAAACGAGAAAAAGAGTTATTGGTTGGCGAGCCACCATATTATGATCATCTTCAAGTTTTTGGATGTGAAGCATATGTTCATATAACCAAGAATCTTAAATGTATTTTCTTGGATATGGTCAAGATGAGCGATTCGAATATCATTCATTGGATCCTCAAACATGGCTAATGATCAAAACTAGTCATGTCATATTCAATGAGTCTAAGATGCATAAAAAACTCATTAAAAAGGTTGAAGTGGAAAAAGTAGTGTTTGAGGATACTATTCCTGCCATTAGCAAGCATAAAAATGCTACACATAGGGATGTTTAAGAGAATTTCCAATCAAATTAGTCTGGAAATGTTTGTATTCAGCAATTGTTGAGACATTCTACGCATGTTTCACATCCACTTGATAGATATGTTCCATGTTTGGATTTTTTATGCTAATAGATGCTGATGAGCTATCTTGATACAAAGAGGCTATGCTCACAGAGGATGTGGGAGCATGCCATGAAGAGTGAGTTGAATTTTATTCACAAGAATGGTACTTGGGATTTAGTACAATTGCCAAAGTGAAGGAAAGCATTACCATGTAAATGGGTATATAATCTAAGATTCACATTAGATAGCACTTTTGCAAAATATAAAGCTTGACTTTCGCAAAGCGTTTTAAGCTACAACATGTAATTGGGGGATGCCAAACATAATCTTGGGATGTGGGTTACTCGTGATAGAAGTAAAATATGCATATCATTGTTTCAAAATGAGTACATGTCCAATGTACTTCAATAGATCAATGTGGAGAGTGGCAAGGCATTGAGTACATGTTTACCTACATATGAGAATTTGAGCAAGGATGATTGCCCCCAATCACATGAGGAAATGGAATTCATGAAAAAATTCCCTTATCAATCTACTATTGGTAGTCTCATGAATGTTATCGTAGCTACAAGACCATACATTCCATTTTTATTGTGATTTGTGAGCAAATATATGGTCTAATCTTGAATGTTTTTGAGATATTTGAGTGGTACTAAGGACAAGTGTTTATGCTTGGGTGGAGGAAAGGCATCCATTATTGGTTACGTAGATTCTGATTATGCTATTTGTGTAGGCAATTGAGAGTCTATATTAGGGTACATTGTTCACTTTGCTTGAGGTGCTATCTCTTGGAGAACTTAGCTCCAAGAATGTAAAGTTGTTTCCACTATAGAAATAGAGTATTTTGCAGCTAGTGAGGCATGTAAAGAAGCACTGAGTATTCCTCAACTTGCTTGTAATATGGGTCTACCTCAGCTTGTACCTCGTTTGGTTATTTATAGTAAGATTTCCATGGCCTTGGCTGAGAATCTAGTCGATCATGCAAAGACTAAGCACATTGAGGTGAGGTATCACTTCGTTAGAGAGTTTTTAGCTACTAATCTGATGTGAATTTCAGCTTATATACCCATTTACATGGTAAATCTTTCTTGCCCTTTGGCAAAGGTAGTATCCCAAGTACCATTCTTGTGGATAGAATCCAACTCACTCTTCATGGCATGCTCGCACTTGACATCATCCTCTGTCTACATAGCGTCTTTGTAGCAAGAAGGCTCACCAGCAGCTGTTAGCATAACAAAATGTAAAGGTGGAACACATTTATCATGTGGATGTGAGACTCGTGTAGAGCGTCTCAATGGTTGCTGAATAGGAACATGTGTAGAATGATTTGATAGGACATTCTCTTGAGTGTCCCTATGTGCATCATCTTTATGCAACTACTAGTATCTTCTCACTTCAACCTCCTTAATGGGCTGCTTATGCATCTTAGACTCATTGAAAATGACATCACTACTTTTGAACACTCACCGTGTTTTAGGATCCCATAAGTGATATCCAAATTGTCCTTCTTGACCATATCCAAGAAAACTGCATTTCTTTGACTTATGGTCCAACTTTTGTCTAAGATTCTTGGGTACATGAACATATGCTTCACACCCAAAAGCTCAAAGGTGATCATAATATGGTGGCTTCCCTGTCCATAACTCTTGTGCTACTTTCAGACCTTTGGCAGTATTAGGTGAAAGGTTAAGCTTCTATCCAAAAGCCTTGTGAGAGTTTTACATGACGCAACATAAAAACTACTCTGTCTTGAATAGTTCTATTCATCCTTTCAGCTACACCATTTTGTACTAGGGTATAATGAGCTATAAACTCTCTACAAATCCCTCTAGACTAATGGAAAAGGCTGAATTCATGTGAGGTATACTCACCCCCATTATTTGAATGTAAAGCCTTAAGCTTAGTTCCTTTTTAATCTCAATTGAAGCAAGCCATTTTTTGAAAGTAGGGATAGGATATACCCAGACTCTTCTAGTAGCATCATGTATGAAAGTGAGAAAGTAAAGAGAACCACCTACGGACCTAGGGGACATAGGACCACACACGTCTGTATGAATGAGATCTAAAGGCTGAATCAAAGAGTGAATGTGCATTCTATGCACATTTCTAGTTTGCTTTCCATATTGACAATGCTCACAAAATGAAAAATCGGAGAAAGATAACACATGTAAGTAGCGAGAATGAGAAATATTTTTGATTCCACTACAAGATATATGGCCCAAAAGACCATGCAAGATACAAGCCATAGGCTGTTCAGTAACAGCTAACAAGTGTTCTTTCTGTGATACAAATAAAGGACAGAGTGATCCAACTTTTATTCCTTTTGCAATAACCATGTTGCCCTTTGATACATGAAAGGACTGAGCATAGAAGATCACCTTGTAACAAAGGTCATCAAGTTGACCAACTGACATCAAATTGTGTGATACGTAAGGTACATGGCATACAATATGCATAGTAAATTTTGAACCACCAATGAACTGCACAACCACATCTCCAATCCCCACAACATCACACTCGTAAGAGTCACCAAGTCTCACGGTACTAAGAGACCTTTCTGCAAAATTAGAGAATTGTTCTCTGTGTGGTGTCAGATGGAAAGAAGCACTAGAATCTAGCAGCCACGTGTGGGAAAGAGAATTAGCCATAAGAGCCTCAGTTGGCATAGTACTATCAAGTGTCAACACATCAGCATCAACAGAAATAGCATTGATTTCTTCAATCTTCATAGTCGAAGCAGATGGTGCAGGTAGTTGTTTGCCCATCAAAATTCTATCCTTTACCTTTAAAGTTCTTTAATGAATAATAGTCTTTCTTTATGTGTCCTTTCTTATGACAATAATGGCATTCGATATCCCTCTTCCTTGATGTACTTCTACTCTTATTCCGTTGACCATTATTTTCCTTGTTCTTGCTCTTGCCACATTGCTGATTCTTTCCTTGGTAAGAATAACGAACATTATATGCATCTCCACTCTGAAATGCAAACCATAGATTTTCTACAAATCTTCTCGTTCAAGAGTGCTCCACATATGTCATCATAGACGAGCTTACCACTAGGTGCACTATTGCTAATAGTTGTGCCAAGAATATCCCATGATGATGGCAAGGTGCATAACAACAATACTGTTGTCATTTCATTATCCATATCCAGTTTTTGAGCCTGTAACTCAGAGAATATAGCATCAAACTCGTTAAGATGAGCAGCAACACTATCTCTGTCCTTCATACGAAGGTCATATAGATTTCTCATCAGGTACACTTTATTTGATGCCGTCTCTTTTTCATATCTATTGCATAACTTCTTTTAAAGCTCCTTTGCACTTTCACAGTCTAATATTGTAAAGTAAACATGATCTATTAGGTGCAATAAAATGGTAGACTTTGCCATTTCATCTAACTCATCCCAATCATCTTCATCCATGTCAGAAGGCTTCTTTGAAATTCCATTTACTCACTTCCATTTCCTCCTTTGAATCAAAAAATCTTTAATCTGATTCTTCCATAGAGCAAAGTTTATGCCATAATATTTTCGGATCTCAAAATGATCTTTGCCCTACAAGTTATAGCTCCTCCTCGGAACACTAGCACTAGAACCTGATCCACTTGATGTGCTTGAGACCTCTGATGCCATGATGGTAGATATCTAAATTGAATGATAGTAGAGCTAGAAGAGTCCAAACACCAATGAATAAGTGTATCAAGGAGTAAATCGACCACTGTACAATTGACTAAACCAAAAATCTAAAAAAAAAATCTAAAAATTGATAGATTATCCCCAATAAATTGAGCAATCACCACGACCCTTTTTATCAAACGTAAAAGGCTTTATGCAAAAATGTAAGTGCTACATCAATGACCACATGGAAGTACATAAGCAATATCCATAGAAGCATACATGGTGTGTATGTGCTCAATATTTGTAGTAAAATGACACTAAAAGGCTGAATGCACAACCCAAAAACTAGCCAACAAGACATGTAAGTGTCTGTCAACTCTCACCTTTTAGGCTCAAAGACTTGCATAAATTTGCAGTGGCTGCTCCCACCAAAACCAAAAGCCTTTCAGGAGACCTATAGTTTTACGAGTGTGGCTGAAAACACAGCCACAAAGGTTGATATACATTCTTGGAGAAGTATAAAGAACACTCTTCTTGATGTTCTTGGACCTGTGTGAAGAGAACTATGTGCGAAAGTACTCCAAAATGATTCCAAAAGACACCCCAAAAACGCTTAAAAAATAGGCTTTGAAAGCAAAGAATGAAGCTTTGAGGGACCAAAACATGTTCAAGGTAATGTTAATCTTAGTCTTTTCACTTCTTCAGACACCACAAGAGTGTTGCTAAGTGGCAAGAGATTTCCATGATTAAGCGAGCTCTGGGGTAACAATACTGGAATGGATGACGTCCCCATAAGTACCGGGAACCTCTATCTTCATTGATCGTTGAGGTCCTCCCTTGCGCCCAGCCAACAACACCAACGGTGACTTCAGTGACTCGGGTGAGAAGGTATGCCAACGTCTATGCCTTGGTCACTGCCTTAATCATAAGCCTTGGGTGGGTGGGCGGGTGCTCACTTCACTCCCACAAAAGGAACAAATCTTTTGCATTGAAATGCTCTGATACCAATGAAGAATTTCTATGGTGATGCACCATAGTGCGCTCTCCTTCTTGAGAGCTCCACGAAGATATCCTCGGGGAAGCAAATCGAGCTCCTAAGGCTGCACATAGTACTCCACACAAAGGATACAAAATACACAAAAAAACACACTACACAGGGAGCACGAAGACAGACTTCTTAGGTCCTAGAAATGCGATCGAACTTACAATCTGTTTCTGACTGAGCCACTATATGTTTTATTAAAGAACATATACAAAGAAGTGTATGGTGGCCATTTGGCCTTTCACATTGACACTAACGATAACAACACATACATACACACATATGCATACACACATGCATACAAACACATGAACATACATACACACATATGCATACACACACATGTACACATATACACACACATACATATACACATACGACAAAATCATACACACACATACATATACACGTACACATACACATATAGATACTTGCACATATACATACACACACATATACACATACATGTTTACATACACACATGCATATACATAGGAATGCATACATACATAGACACATGCATACACACACATGCACATACATACACACATATGCATAAACACACACATATACACATATACACACATACATACACACATACATACACACACATAGTCACACACACACATACACTCATATGCATAACACATAGATACATGTATACACACACATGCACATACATACATACATACATATGCATACAACACATGTGCATACATACACACATGTGCATGCAAACTCACTGAAGGGCTTCGGTGTGCAAAACAAGAGGAGCAAGGAGGAGATGGAGGGAGAGAGAGGCAAGAAAAGACGTGCACAGATGCATGGGAGCCTCAAAACCCACATAATGATCTCTCTTTAGGCAATGCTTTATATATGATACATATATATGAATATAGGGGTAAGTCCACATGATGCTTACATAGCAAACACTTAAGGGTCAATGTGACCATAAGTGGTGAAACATACAAAGAATGATGTAGGACTATACGCCAATGTACAAGAAGAGTCTTGATCTCTACCCATACTAATCAGCCTACACCAATTGCCTCGAACAAGGTGTATCCATGCACCTCAAAGTGCTATAGACTCATATCGATAAGAGTCGAGATCACATCTGATTGATGCAAGAACTGATGAAGTTCATGCAAAGCTCCCTTTCACTCTATGCCTATGTCAATCATCGAAGGATTGACAACTCCAAGTGAAAATGCTCCAATAGCAACTGCAATGTCTGGTTTGGAGTATAACAACTCATACATCAACTCGTGAATGTTGATGAAACATGTGCTTCTTTTCTAACCTACATATTTCAGCCATGCTTATGTCCAAGACATCCAAAACACCATCATCAAGTCCAACATGTCTTGACATATCTGTGTCAACATCGGGCATGATTGAATCCAAGAATGACTCCAAAATAACTCTCTACAAAAGCATCATAAGCATCTATATCATGCTCTACATATGCATCATGAGCATCCAAAACATGCTCTTGACGTGCATCCATCAGAGCATCTAAATCTTGCCATACATGTGCATCATGAATGTCAATAGATCTATGTATAGGTAGACAAAATGAGAGGCGATGATCTCACATTGCACATAAGGCTAGACTCCCACTGATACGAGACTGTCTCTCTCACATGGAGTACCTATAGTGGATATCTATGCCAAACCTTGTCACCTTTGACAAGCATAAGCTCTCTCAAGTAAATTGAAAATGATGCTCTCCAAGGAATGCATAACATCTGCTCTCCTATAACTGGCTAATTGAAATCAAACTCGTAGGGAATTAATGCACATAGCGTACATGTTTGAGTATAAGTGATGTTTGCTATGCAGTATAAGGCATATATCTCCTGCACCCTCAATTTCATACATTATACCATCAGGCATGTGCACACATCCACGAATCTCACTTGAGAATTGATAAAACCACTCAGAATGTGGAGTAACATGAAAAATGGCTAATGCATCAAGCAACAAAGCCATATGTGTTCCATCCAATGAACAAGAGGAATCATGAGATGAACTATAGGAGAAACTGATATCACCATCAATAGCATAATCAACTTCCATAGGCTCTCCTGAAACCTGACCTACATCACATGCATATCTCTGACATTGTTGGTGCATCATCGTGAAGCAACGCCATCAGATATGGCCCTCACAACCACAATGCCAATATAAAAGTTGTTGATGTGATCTATGTCTCACATGAGTCAGTGGACTCACATACATATCATCTAGTCTCTGCCATAATGCACTACTCTTTTCCTCATACATCAAAAAATCATATATAGAACCCACAAGCTGTAATCAGATAGTGGAGCTAACCAATGCATCCATATCCATCCATACATGGTTTGGCATGTCAGGAGGCGCCTGTGCATCTGTATGCACATACATGTGTAAGCTTGCATGAGCCAATGTTTGCCACATCTAAGCTTTCTATCTCAGAAAGTCAGTGCCACAAATCGAGAAGACACGATGTTGGCAATCCAAGAGACTATAAATATAATAAGAGACTAGAAACAATAATCTACCACCAATAGGATCACACCTACATATCCATATGCATAACTCACATCACAAACGTCTCACCAGAGAAGAAACCATGTGAACCACCTATCACATAATCATGCATCTAGAATGCACATAGAACCATGAGCGTAAACCTACTCACCAAGTCTCCAAAGTGACCATGTAGATGTGAAAGAATCCTCGAAAAAAATTGATAGATTATCCCCAATAAATTGAGCAATCAAACAAGATAACCACTAGCAAAAGAACAATGAGTAATCTGTCAACACCTATCACTTATCCAATCAAAGATAATGGCAAATACACATGCCAAAAATTGATGGCAATACATGCGAATAGAATGGAGATACACCTCCCACTCAAGAATGAATCCTGCAAGATGGTATACTCTATCATGAAAAACATGTTACCAAGTCCAAGTAAATGGAGATAAGCAATGATCCAAAGCTATCACATAAGCATAAAGGATCTACTAGACCAATCTAACATAGAAACCAATAAAATTTTGATAGCATCTCCTCTCTAAGATGGACTCTGAACTAAAATAACCATGTGGAAATCAGCATCCACATATGTCAAGACTCACACTAGCAAATAAGATATCAAATCCAGGAGTATATGCTAATAGAATAAACATTCCAGGTGACAAATGGATGTGCAACTAGGGCTCCAATTCGGATCATGTACCTACAAAGAAAAACACGGATGCAAGTACCAACCAAGATCCAAAATCAACTCTCATAAAATAATGTGCAACCGGCAAGTAAATCTATAACCAAAAGGCATAAGCAAGTAAACCCTTTCTCTTGTGGAATAAGGGGGGTCCCATGGGTACTATGCCCTTCCTTGTATGGATGCAATTTCAAAGTTAAAGCCCGGAGGAGTAGACCTTGGCCGAACCTCCATTTCAAAAAAACAAAAAGATATAGACCACAATACCACTATACATCCACTAATAATACCATGATCAAGCTCATGATGACATGAACCTCAGAAAAAGGTATACCACAATGTCATCTCACATGCTAAACACGTGACAAGATCATGATCTACTCTGATATGGAGAAGTTGCCACCGTAATCATACATGGATAATGCCTTGAAACTCTAAAAATAAGAGCTTCAAGACCAAAAATCTCTCTCGAGGTTCACAAAAAAATGAACCTCCAAAAGCAATTAGGGTTCTTATGGTGAAAATATGCTAGTCTATGTTTTGCTCTTTCGGAGATGATAGCCTCTAAATTTGAACTTTTGCCCTTCCGAGAACTTCAAGAACTATTTCTTAACTACATAACGATATATAGAACACCTCAATTGGAGGTGTGTAGTTCAAGATATATACAAAACAAAAATTTGCTATCAATTTCACCCTCAGGTGCAACACTACTACTCTATATTTTGTAATTTTGGTGACCTAGCACTCAGAATCTCAATCTGTGTTCTTCTATAAACACCAATGTAGATCGCTTCAACCCGTCCTCTAAAACTCAGTTTACAACCCAAAAACTGACTTGTTGTCCAAATGGTTATAGGTTCCTCTTCTACATTAGTCTGTCTTTTTTGAATTTTTGGCAATTTAGAACTCCAAACCAAGTTTCACTCCCTACTTTGAAGTTGTACCTCTCTATGTTAGTTATGCACAAAACTTTAAAATGCACCAATTGAGCTTCATAGCTTGCGTTATGGCCAAAATACCGAATAGTTGTTGAGAGGTGTTGACCTACAAATTCACCTCTTATGACCTAAGCTTCCATTGAAGCTTCTTACACACTAGCCTTCAACAAGGTCTGATACCAATGAAGGGCTTTGGTGTGCAAAACAAGAGGAGCAAGGAGGAGATGGAGGGAGAGAGAGGAGAGAAGAGATGTGCACAAATGCGTGGGAGCCTCGAAACCCACATAATGATCTCTCTTGAGGCAATGCTCTATATATGAAGTATACATATCAATATAGGGGTAAGGTCACATGAACCTTACATCCCCAACACTCACATGCATTTGTACACACACATGCATATGTATACATACATACACACATGCATATGCATGCATACATAAACACGAGCACATGCACACATATGCATACACATACATACATGTATACATAATATTATACTTACAAATACATACACACACATAGACACACATATACACTCATATGCATACATACACTTACATGCATACATACATATACACACAAACACATACACATATAGATACTTACACATACATACACACACATAGAGACACACATGCACATGCACATATAAATATTTACAAATACATACACACACATAGACACACATATACATATATACATACACATATCCATAGTTACATATACATACACACACATAGACACACACACATACACTGACATGCATACATACAGTCATATGCATACATACACACACATGCATACACATGCATATGCATATATACATACACACATGCATACACACACATGCACGTACACACACATATGCACATATACACACACATACACACATGCATACATGCATAGATATGCATAAACACACATGCACATACATATGTATACACACACATACATACATACACATGGTATGTGGAATAAGGCTCTCAAAAATACATATAGAAATCCAATGGAGAACCTTTCTAGACTTTTCTATCAATGTTTTATATTCCTTTTGCTAATCTACATTCGGGTTATTTGACAATTCAAGACACTCATCTTCTCCATTCACTAATCCCCATTGTCCTTTTCCCATCACGAAATTTTCCATCCCATACGACCATATGTGGTAATTATCATTTTTAAACTTATCAATCACTATTTGCACAAAGTCATCACCCATTCTTGTGATTTAAGCAATTCTCTATGCTATGAAAGACTTATGGCAAGACCTAGAAAAAAAATCGATAGCATTTAAGTTGTATTTCTTGATATATGCACCAATATTCTGAATGTTTGCAAGTCACCTCCATATTTCCCTCTTACTCTATAAACACCCTGCATCCCTATGCACTTATATGTTCATTTATGATCTCTCCAAAAAAAAAGTTGATAGTCTCCTTTTTTGAATGTGTATATGATCCAAATCAACTTTAATAAATCCACTCCAAAACCCAAACTCTGTGTGAAAGCATCAAAATCATCACGTAACATAAGAAAATTCTCTTTGATGGGAGGTCACAATTTCATACATATATCCTGTGATTGATACACGAGGTCTTTGGACTGTCTTCACATTGGTCTTTCACCTATATCACCAAGGTATCTCCAAGAGATGAGAATATCCTAGTTAAAAAACTCACCACATTGCTTAGTTTTTGTTTGATTCAAGATTTTTAGTAGGGTAAATGTAAACTGGCAAGGCATGTGAGTTGTCCAAATTAAGGACCGACAAATTCATACATTCGTCTCACAGCATGTGAGTAATTTCGATTCAAGTACACACAAGTGTGTACATAACATCATCTACCAAATGCACTCAAAATGACAATTGAAATCAAATGTGTACCTAAGAGACAATCCTCACATTTCTATGTCCAATTTCCAAAAAAGCATTGAGAGTGCGGTCAAGAAGTATCTTGAATTGATATCTCTGTACGAGGTTCTTGTTTTGGATGCGGGCTTTCTACCCTCCCCTTGTGACACAATTCAGGTATTCTTTTTCCTTTTTGAAGTACACGGGCACAAATGGTGTCGTGTTGGTGGATGATTATACCTCTCTATCCTTTTCCAAGATCTAGCATTTTCCTTGGCTCAACTTGCACATAGTGACTTGGCTCAATGTGCATGCAAACGTCTAGCTCAATGCATAATCAGAGTTTGTTTTATGAATGCAACACCTCCTTGTTCTCTTTCAGTGATTAAAGTTCACTTTAATCATCTCGATAACTCTAATACCACTTGTGGACATTGCCCAGCTATGGTGCTTCCATTCATGTCGTCCACTTCAAAGATCATAGATATCCAACCCTACCTCCAACATGTTCAAGCCATTGGCCATCAGCCCCATGCTATGCCACATGCTTGAAAACATGGAGAGTAGGGAGTCAAGGATCCTAGTCCATGTCCAAAATACAAGCAAAGCAACTACTTTACTCACACAAAGGAGAGGCATGCATAGGCACACACACACACACACACACCTCACTCTCACACACTCACAAAGACACAATACATAAATGTAAAAAGTCTTGGAGTAAAGGAGAGAATTCTTCCATTCATAAGAGATATTACATGACAACACGTCGAACCAAAAGCTCCCTCTTTACACAAATGAGGTTCTATATATAGGCTAAGCTCTATTCCCCATGTGCTCCCTTTGAAAAGTCAAAATGGGAACGTGTGTGTAACTACAATATCTTTGGCAAATATTCCTTTTCTAACAACCAAATCACAAGAAATATAGGTGTGGGACTTTTATCTATGTTCTTTCATGTGTGCAAAAGAGATGGGCTATTTACAAAGCTTCTCTACCATAGTATTAGAGGAATATCAAAAAGTGTCCTAAGCGGGTGTTTTTATGTGAAACTCTAAGTAGATACAAAAAGGGTTATTCTTATGATCTAGGGAGGGGTCCTATGCACATTTGAAGATGTGTGCATACCCTACTTCCCAACAATGTCCTAGGTATGCTTCAATCTAGTGTCAATTTTATAATCTCACTTTAAGCCTATTGAAATTTTCACTACACATGTTTTATCATTATCTCTATAGATAAACAAAAGCAAACAAAATCCTCAAAGAAGCAATGCTATATTTTCCTACACAAAATAATTCATGTTTTTATAGGAATAAGTGTATCTTATGCACTTCAACTATCAAGAGCTATGAATAAACCTCCGAAAATAACCCTTATAGTAATCACCTTGTATTTTGTGCTTCTGTGGTTTTGCTTTTCTTCTTCTTGAGAATTGAGATATTTTGTCTTTGGCTGGATCTTACATACATTAACTTTTCATCTCCTCTCGAGCTACTCAGGAGAAAACAAGATTGGCATGATATGTATCTTCCCACAAACGAGATTAATCACACAAATTAGCCTTTTATGCATTTAATTAACCTTTTATTAGAGTATGACCAACTCTTCTCCAATCAGATGTGATATTTTAAATCAAATTTTCTATCATTTAATTCTATCTGAATAGGGCTCTTGTTAGGAATGTTCTAACCATGCAATGATTCCTGAAATTAATACATGAGATATTTTTTGTGCCTTCCTCCAAAGAACACTCCCCTAGTGGATACTATAAGAATTCTTCCCTTGAGTGCTAGAAAACCTAGTCGTTACAACATTCTGTTGGTTTTCTTTGACACAAATACAATTATGATTCTAACAAGAGAGAGTACCTGATCCTTTTTGGTCCATGCTGTCATCATTCTTGAAAGTATAAGAATCTTTTCTTAACTCTACTCACGAGATGTTTGCCCTACACTTGAATGACCAAATGATGTCACATCTTAGATCTGTTTGAACCTATCGAGCCCTCATGTAATACACACTTGCTTGAAAGTAGAAGTAGGAGTTGGACACACAGAGACTGGATAGGTTGGTAGAAGTTGCAAAATTGAATGCATGTGGACTAGAGCTCGAAGAGACTATAGGAATTCGAAATTTTAGAATGAACGTAGGTGGATTGTCCATGCGACAAATGAGAGTAATTCATAAATCTGGTAGGAATTCCATGTTTCAACAACATTGCTGAATTTCAACTAGGATCAATGTTGTTCACTGCGGATCAACGAAGCTTACAGTTTGTAAAGGGAACGAAATACAAGAGAGAGGTAGAAAGAAGCATTTCATCCCCTTCACGGCGGACTTTGCTGCCTCTTTTCAAATGTAGCAGCCCTTTAATTTAAAGCTTTTTTGTTTTGTAGCATGTGAACCATGCAAATGATGTGAAGACACATCATTAGGAGGGTTATAAAAGCACATGCCAAAACGCGATTGGACTTGGATCGAATCGAAGAAAGGGGGGGGGGGGGGGGGGGGGGGGGGGGGGGGGGGGGGGGGGGGGGGGGGGGGGGGGGGGGGGGGGGGGGGGGGGGGGGGGGGGGGGGGGGGGGGGGGGGGGGGGGGGGGGGGGGGGGGGGGGGGGGGGGGGGGGGGGGGGGGGGGGGGGGGGGGGGGGGGGGGGGGGGGGGGGGGGGGTGGGGGGGGGGGGGGGGGGGGGGGGGGGGGGGGGGGGGG
>MU264590.1:0-23949 GCA_020310875.1 Ceratopteris richardii
AGTTATGCACCATAGATGGTTGAATGTAGTTTCAACAACGAGCATCAAGTTGAAGTTACTGTAGCAGTCTTCCCACATGGTTATTTAGTTCTAGAGTCCATTTTACAGAGGAGTTGCTACCAAAATTTTGTAAGATTTTATGTTAGAAGAGTACTCTTGTAGATCCTTTATGCTTGTATGATAGCTTTGGATCTTATTTCATCCTTAGATACTTGGACAAAATCACAAGTGACTTATGATAAGTGGAAATTGTTCTTGGTGAGATTCTTTCTCGAGTGGGAGATGTATGGTCAATGTATTGACATGCATTGCCATCAGTTTATTTTTGTGTTTATGTTCAGCATTGCATATGATTGGATCATTGACATGTGGTGATAGGCTATTTTATCTTCTTTTACTACTAGTTATCTTGTCTTGATTTCTCAGTTTAGAGGGGATACTCTGTCACATTTTTCCTAGGATTCTTTCATATCTACTTGGTCATTTTGGAGACTTGGTGATCAAGTTTATGCTCATAGTTTTATGTGCATTCTTGATCCATGGTTTTGTGATATGTGGTTCATATGTTTTCTTCTCTAGTAGACATTTATGATGTAATCTATGCATATGGATATGTAGGTGTGATCCTATTAGTGATAAATTATTGTTTCTAGTCTCTTGTTACATTTCTAGTCTCTTGGATTGCCAACATGGTCTTCTGTATTTGATGGCAGTGACTTTCAAGAAGGAAATATCATATGTGGCATACATTGTTTTGTGTAAGGTTGCACATGTATGTGCATAGAGATGCATTGAGGCCTCGTGACATGCCCAAACACATATGGATGGATATGGATGAATTTGCCAGCTCCACTATTACAGCTTGTGGTTTCTATATAGGAGTCTATGATGCATGAGGAGACTGGTGGTGCATTATGGTGGAGACTACATGATATGTATGTGACTCCATTGGCTCATGTGAGACATATATCACATCAATGGCTTTGATGTTGGCATTGTGGTTGTGAGAGTAGTGCTCGATGATGTTGCTTTAGGTGGATGTGACAATGATGTCTGAGACATGCATGTGATGTAGATTAGGTAGTGTTTTGAGGAGAGTCTTTGGAAATTGATTATGCCACTGATGATGATATCACTTTCTCTTATGATTCAGCTCAAGATTCCTCTTGTTCATTGGATGACACACATATGAATTGGTTGCTTGATGCATTAGCAATTTTTCATGTTACTCCACATTGTGAGTGTTTTCTTTTATTCTTAGGTGAGATTCATAGATATAAGCGCATGCCTGATGATATAGCACACAACATTGAGGTTCAAGAGATGTACACCTTATGCTACCTAGTGGAGCATCATTTACACTTAGACATGTACTTTATGTGCCTTCATTCCCTACTAGCTTGTTGGAAGAGAGCAGATGTTATGCATTCCTCGATGAGCATCATCTTGAGTTGTAGTTGGGACAAACATATGCTTGTCAAAGGTGCTAGGATTGGGCATACATATCCACTATAGGTACTCCATGTGAGATATATTCTTGTCTCAATGGGAGTTCAAGCTTATGTGCAATGTGAGACTCTTCATGTCTCATTTTGTCTACCTACAAATTGGCATGTGATATTCATGATGCAGATGTATGCCAAGATTCAAATGCTCATATGGATGCACAAATAGTGCATGTTATGGATGCTCATTATATGTAGAGCATGATTATTTTGATCATATAGATGCTCATGTGGAAAACACTTTGGATGATCAGCTGAATGCTTTAGTGCATGATGTGGATGATCGCATAGAGCATTGTGATGATACTCAGTTAGAGTTAGATAATCAGATGCACCTTGGTGTTGATGTTGTGTAGCTAGCTCATGTGGCACATAATAATACACTTTGTGTGGTAGAGCAAGATAACTCTTATGATACATAGTGTGTGATAGAGCATACTAGCTCTCAAGATGCACAAATAAACATATCTTTGGTTGAGAGGATGGTTGTTTTAGATGTTGATGAGTCAATAGTTTATGTAGTCATTCTTGTATTTGTTTATGCTATATGTTGACATAGATATATCAGGACATGTTGATGATGGTGCTTTGGATGCCTTGGATATAAGCATGGCTCACATGCTTAGGTAAGCGAAAATAGCATAGGTTTCATCAACATTCAAGAGTTTGATGTACGTTTTATTATGCTCAAGACTAGACATCGCAGTTGCTATTGGAGCATTTGCACTTGGATTTATGAGTCATCCAATCATTGACATAGGTATAGAGTGAGTGGGAGATTTGCAAGAGCTTCATCAGTTCTTACATCAATGAGATGTAAGCTCGACTCTTGTTGATATGAGTTTAGAGTAGTTTGAGGTGAGTTTCTAATCTAAAAGAGGATGAATTTGATCCTTTTGGTTGGCTTCACATCCTACATGTCATAGTCATTGTCAGTGGGAAACTTAGACATCATTAAGATGAGGAAGAATTTGACTTAGATCTCTTCATGGTGAGTTACTTTGAAGATCCAAAATTATTCATTGAAACAATACCTTACCCACTGTGTGATGCAAGATCAAACATTAGTGACTATCTGGGTCTCTGTGTGAAAGGGCCCTATTCTCATAGAGAGGAATACATGAATGGTATGGGATGCTAACTATTCCTTCTCACATGGATGAACCTATATGTGCTACATTCCAAGTCCATGGAAAAAAGACTGACACTAACATGTTCCTAGCAGTGAGTCAACAATAACAGCCAACTTCAATGTTCCTAAGCACTTCAAGAAGTATCAAGTTGAGGAACCTAAAACAGTTCCTTCAATGCCAAAGCAAGAAAAGAAATAAGGAGAGATTTATGAAAATAAAGAGGAAACCAAGAAAGTGATCATAATAATAGAGGACAACAAAGAACAATGCTCTTACATTGCAAATGACTTTTCTAATTCTGAAGAGGTAGATCTTCTACACCTTATACGAGAATATCAAGATATCTTTGGTCTAATATATAAAGTCCTAAAAGGGTTTGATTCAAACATTTTTGCACAAAAATACCTATAGCCTTAGATGAGAGCACAAATAAGCAAAGGCCATACATATATATTGATACCTACTCTTCTAAAAATCAAAGAAGAGATTGATAATTTGATAGCCATCGGTTGCATACAAAATGGGTCTCACCTATAGTGATTGTCTCAAATTTTATGTTTATAAACTTGTAAACATCAGAGTACACAATGAAACGTGATGAGACCTGCCAAGATCTTCAAAGATCAAACAAATATTTCCAAACTTCAGAAATCAAACTTTCCTCCAACCTTTCAAGGAAACAGAAATGGGTGACTGTAGCAAAATAACCACCAAAAACTCTATGAGTAGAATCTATCAAACTAATCATATATTCTGAAATTAGACTTTGAGTGTCATGCTTTAGAAACAAAAAAAGTCTAAAAAGGTAGAGTATAGCTCCCAAAGGAATAGTTTGAAGTCATGGTATGCGGAGGCCTACAACAGCAAGGTATGACTAATTGTCCAAATTGAAAACTTATGTACACCAACAAAAAAACTCATAAATCTATGTAAAATTTTGATATAAATAGAAATTGTGATAGCTAAGGAAACTCCTCTAAGTGAAATCACTCAAAAGACCTCATAACGACTGAGATATGAAAGTTTGAAGAGAGGTATGTCTTTGATGAGACACTGGATACACACAAGAAAGTAGATCTACAAAACGTCTACTTTCATGAGGTTTTCTCATTGAATTTTGTATAATAATTGATTTACTTATGCATTACAAGTTGTATGCTTTGCAACGCAACAAGAATCACTCAATTTGGCCACCTACACTAAGAGAATCACTCTTTTTATTGAGAGGTTGTCAACAGAACTACCTTCCTTGTCTAAAAATAGACACCTCTCCTTTTCTTCTTACTTTTATTTACTTTTATATAATTTTACTCTAAATTTGGAGATGTAAGCGCCTCCACATGTTATTTATCATAAATAATAAAATCCATAAGCCTAAAAAACAATAATTTAGAGCCTGTTCTTATGTAACATTGCCCCCCTCAAGCTCTAAATCCAAAGCTTTGACTAAGTAGAACTTTGATTCGCTTGAGCTTGTGAGTATGTCTACTAATTGATCTTCAGCTCCAACATGTTGAATATCAATATCTTCTTTCATCACCTTCTCTCGGATATAGTGGTAGTGTACTTCAATGTGTTTGGTTCTTGCATGGTACACTGGATTAGACGCGAATTGTAATGAACTTCCATTATCTCCAAAGAGTAGTGGAAATGCTATAGATAGATTCATATCTTCATAAATTTTCAAATACCACATAATCTCACATGTTGCATTTTTAAGGCTTCTATATTCAGCTTTTGTGCTTGAAAGTGCTACTGTAGGCTGCTTTTTAGAACTCCACAAAACCAAATTACTTGTAAATATTAATTATCCACATGTACTCCTTTTGTCATCCTTATTTCTAGCCCAATCTGCATCACTGTATGCTTTTAAATCCATAACTTCATGATATTTATAACCCAAACCTTCATTTAATGTACCTTCAAATCTCAAGACCCTTTTAGCTGCTTGCATATGAACATCTGTGGGTTTGTTCATGAACTAAGACAACGTACTTACACTAAATGTAATATACGACCTTGTTAAAGTTGCATATATAAGAGAACTAATCAAAGACCTATAGATAAGTGTCTTCTAAAGACTCACCATCTTCAACATTGTACTTCACACTGGGTTCCATCAGATTATTGATACTCTTGCAATGCTCTGCGCCATATTTCTTTAACA
The DNA here is from genome assembly GCA_020310875.1 of Ceratopteris richardii. Lineage (NCBI taxonomy): Eukaryota > Viridiplantae > Streptophyta > Polypodiopsida > Polypodiales > Pteridaceae > Ceratopteris > Ceratopteris richardii. The sequence continues at coordinate 4,806 of MU264590.1, forward strand.
AATCTGAAATATCTTCCTTTGTAGAAGATATACGCCATCTTCCTTCTTCATAACTTCAATTCCAAGAATGCCTGTCAATTCTCCTAAATCTGAAATTTTAAATTTAGATCCAAGCTCTGCTTTGATTTTGGCTATCTCACCTTCATCGTTTCCTGTTATTATCAAGTCATCCACATAAATTGAGATATAAACAATCAATGATCCTTCAACCTTAACATACAAAGAAGTATCTGCATTTGAACACCTGTATCCTTGCTCTTCAAAAAACTTTACCAATCTAAAATTCCAAACCCATGGAGCCTGTTTAACACCATAAAATACATATAAGAGTTTACATACATATGTAGGCTTCTTGGGATCTTCATAACTTGCGCGTTGCTCCATGTACACATCTTCTTTTAAATCACCATTGAGAAACGCATTTTTTATATCTAATTGATAAAGATTCCATACCTTGCTTGCAGCAACACTTATTAATATCCTTATTGTTGATATCATGGCAATAGGAGAAAATGCCTCCTCATAATTGATGCCATAACTCTGTGCATAACCTTTACAAAAAAGCCTTGCTTTATATCTGCTTATTAAACCATCATTGTTTCTCTTTATCCTGTACACCCATTTGTTACCAATTACCTTCATGTTAGGTTGCCTTGGAACTAAACTCCATGTATTGTTCTCATACATTTTCTTCATCCATTGCTTTAACTCGTTTCTTTACCTTGGATGCTTCTTTAAAAGCTGTTGGTTCCTGCTCCTCAACAAGTTTTGCCATATAAGCTTCATGAGAAAATCTTCACGGTTTCCTTCTTTCTCTTACCGGATACCTTGATTGACTTCTTGTCCTACCATGCTTTTCTTACCTTTGAGTTTGAGTTCTTCTTGACATAGAACCTTCACTTTCTTCTTCCTGTGACTCAATTTTCTTTGAAATCAAATCGAGAAACTTTCTATTCAACTTTTGCTTGGGAGAGTTATCTCTTCATGTGTAATTTGACTTTCTGGTGAGCTTGGAGAACTTGGTTCTTCTTTGTGACTTCTTGTGATGTCTTCTTCATCTAATTGTACTTCATGTTTATGCCAAGATTTATCTCATGAAAAATAACATCTCTTGAAACAATTACCTTTCCCATAGTTGGGTTCACACCTCTATATCTTGGTTGTCCTTCTGCCATGCCAATGAAAATCATTTTTTGTGACCTTGGATCCAACTTTGATCTTAACTGTTGTGGAACAAAATATTCACCTCCTCCATCTGATCTCAACCTTCTTATGCTTCGACCTATTTTCTTTTCAACCAATGATTATCAAACACTTAGGATTTGTACTTCATAAAATAAATGAATGTAAACTTTGAGAAGTCATCAATAAACGTTACAAAGTACTTGCTACCTACCATGGACTCTTCTTGAGATAGGCCCCATACATTAGTATGAATCAAGTCCCAAAATACCTCTACTTTTCAATCCTACTTTTGAAAAGGACTTCATACCTGTTTTCCAAATTGACATGACTCACAAACAAAATCCAAATCTTGCTTAGGTAGTTGTGGTAGACCTTCAACCAAGGATTTATTTGCAATATCCTTCAATCTGCCAACATTGATGTGTCTTAATCTTTTATGCCATAAATCCATTGACTTACTTGAGCCCCATGACCATTGTATAACCTGCATAATCTAGAACTTCAACTTCATAAGTATATAATCTATTTACCTTTTGTCTTTTTATAACAAAAGTCCCATTCTTCTTTTGATAAGCCTGTCATTGATTATTATCAAAATTGACCTTCACTCCATTGTCCTCCATCTATCCAACTGAAATCAAATTTCTTGTAATAATAGGAACAAACAAAACATCTCTAAGAGTTACATGTTCATTAAGTGGACAATCACCAATGTAAACTACTTCATGCTCAGTACTATCTCCTGTAGCAACTATGAATCTTGAATCTGGCTTGTGTAAGTTCACAAACATATTGATGCTGTGACTCATGTGGTTTGAGCAAACACTATCTACATACCAAGTTTTCTTGTTTACCTTCCTTTTATGTGTCTCTGTATGCATAGCCATAAGAATGTTTTCCTTCTGTGTTTGAGCCTCCTCTTGCACTATGTTGTTGTTTTGATGCATGTGATCTTGGCCTCTTCCTCTTTGTCTTCCTCTTTGTCTTCCTCTTTGTCTTCCTCTTTGTCTTCCTCTAAAACCACCTCTTCTATTTGGGTTGGAGAAGCAATCCCTGGCATAACGACCAACTTTACCATAATAATTACAAGTAAAGTTACCTTGCTGATTTGGTTGAGTCTGTTGATTTTGTTGTATTGTTCTTCCTCCTCTAAAAGCATTAAAGCTTCCTCTTCCTCTCACATTGTTGTTGAATCTTCCTCCTCCTCTCGAATTTTCTCTACCTCTTGATATATTTGATGAAGTATAAAGAGCTTGTCCTTGACTACCTCTTTGCAAATGATAAGAGTTCCCACCCTCTATGTTGATTTCTTCAGTGATCATGAGCATTTGTAAATCTTCAAAGGATGGTAGATTCTCTCGAGTCATGATAGATGTAATGAAAGACTTCCATCTTTCATCTTCTCTCAAGCCATTTAACATGCTATTAAACTTTATATCCTCACTGGGAGATGCATCAATAGAGGCTAATGCTTCAATAAGAGATTTTACCTCAAGAACATAATCATTAACTAATTGTTGTGGCTTCTTTTTACTCTTGTCAACTCATCAATAAGTTGTGTTTGCCTTGCTATGATGGTAGTTGCCAATAACCTTTCTAGAGACTCCCAGGCTTCTCTACCAGTATTCAAACCTCTTATATGTCCAAGCATAGTACTCAAAATTGTTTGTGATATAATAAATAGAACTCTTCTGTCTCTTTGATCTATTCTTACTCTCTTGCTCGATCTACGTGTGTAGGAGGGTTCTGGTAATACTGGCTTCACTTATGTACATGTTATCAATCCCCAAAGACCTTTAGACATGTTGGAGTTAGACGTCTGGGGAAGCACGCGAACAGCACAAGGAAGAAGAAGAAGCTTGGAGCACAAACACACAATACTGAATGTATTACTAGAGAATGTACAAAGATAAGTAGCCCATTAGGGCAATAGGCGTATATACAAGCCGGGGGAAAAAAACCTCCTAAAGAGGGAAAAAGTACCCCGACGGTCCTAGTGTGTTCACAGACATCACTACCTAAATATATCAACAAATACCCCCCTGGGAGTGATGCGGTGAACAAGGAGCTGGCACTCATGTATAAGGAAGTGCCAAGCTATGTAGAAATCACTCCACAAAATGAAGTAAGCCCAAAGCTTTGCAGAAAGCTTCAAACTTCTCCCTAGGCAGAGCCTTCGTGAAAAGGTATGCAATGTTCTCCTGCGTGGGCACATATGCCAAGCTGATCTCCCCAGCAAAACCTCTCCCTGACATAGTGATAATGCACCTCAATGTGCTTAGTGTGAGCATGGAACACAGGGTTCCTCGCAACTGCCAATGCGCTCTGACTGTCAGTGAAGATGGTGGTGGCAGAAGACTGACCAACACCCAAATCAGCCATAAGGCATATGAGCCACACACACTCAACAGTAGTTGTGAAAGCTTCCCTATACTCTGCCTCACAACTGGAAGTGGCCACAGTAGGCTGCTTCTTGCTCAACCAAGATATACATGAGCTACCAAGCATGAAGCAGAAGCCACTAGTGGACACACGAGTGTCATAGCAACCAGCCCAATCAGAGTCACAAAAAGCATGCAAATCTAGCGGTAGTGATCCCCCCTTGGGATAAAACAACCCAAGTAGTCGAGTACCACTCAATTAGCGAAAGATGGGCTTAACCGCCTGCCAATGCTTGACTCCTGGGCAATGCATAAATCTGCTCATCTCTGAGATAGCAAACTGAATATCTGGCCAAGTAATGCATAAGTAAATCAAGCATCCAACAGCCTACTGATAGAGAACAGCATCAAATGCATCTCCAGCATCATGAAGACTCAATCATAAACCTGTCTCTATAGGAGTGGCAATAGGCTTACACTCTTCAAGGCCAAAACATTGCAATAATGTGTCAATATATTCCGTTTGACACAAAGCCATTCCACCATCAACTTGCATAAACTGAATGCCCAAATAGTGATGCAAATGCCCAAAATCAGACATCTCAAATGAGGCATGCAAATCAGCCTTGAAATCAGCAATATGCTTCTCAATAGGACCAATGAGCAGCAAGTCGTCAACATAGACAGCAATGATCAAAATCACATCATTAGCACGCTTAACATATAAGGTGCTTTCAGTTGGAATGTTCTCAAAACCATGTGCAACCAGATAGGCATGTATCTTCTCATACCAAGCACGTGGTGCTTGCTTTAAACCATATAATGCCGTCTTTAACCTGCACATCTGGTTTTCATGCCCTTTTTGCACAAAGCCACGGGGCTGAAAAACATACACTTCTTCATGCAAGTCACCATTCAGAAATGTTGTTTTAATGTCCAACTGATGTACATTCCAACCATGATGGGTTGCAAGTGCACAAATGCTCCGAACAATAGTCATACTGCATGTAGGTGCAAAGGTCTCATCAAAATCAATGCCTCTTTCCTGCGCATAACCCTTTGCAACAAGCCTAGCCTTATACCTGTAAACTGTACCATCAGGTTTACACTTCAGCTTGTATACCCACTTAGTGCCAATGGCCTTCTTGCCAGGAGGCAAGTCACATAAAGACCATGTACCATTCTTCATTATAGCATCATATTCAGATTGCATAGCAGCCATCCAATTTTCTGAATTCTGTGCTTCATCAAAAGAAACGGGCTCATTCTCATCACAGAGACTAGACGCAGCCATAGCATAGCAATCTGATGCAGAGGAGGTACTATGAGAGCCTGAACGACTACGATATGACAAAGGTGCATCTAATTTGTTGTCACGCAAAGTCTGCACCAGTCATTTTGGCATAGTTTTTGCCTGCTCAATATTAGCTCTCTCATCAACAAGTGCATCATGTAAATCTACATCAGAAATGGAATGATCTGCATCATCATATGAAACCTGCAAAGGCTGAGAAGTTGCCTCATTAGGACCAGCACTAGACTGCCCACCTGTAAAAAGAGGCATCAAAGTATCATACATGTCTTTGGAGCTAACAGAGGTCTCCTTAGTACATGAAAGTAATGGCTGAATAGCATCTTCCACAAATACAACATCATGGCTAACCAGAATGCGTTTAGTCTGTGGATGATACAGACGATAGCCTTTACTTTCAGAACTGTACCCAACAAAAATACATTTTACTCCTTATCATCCAATTTTCTACGATGTTGTTCAAGCACTAGTGCATATGCCGAACAACCAAAAACACGCAGATGAGCAATAGATGGCTTGTGGTCATGCCAAGCCTCATATGGAGTGATAGATTGCAGTGCTTTAGTGGGACACCTGTTGAGTACATATGATGCACACATGACAACCTCAAGCCAGAAACTATGTGGTAAATCCTAACTCTTGACCATGCACCTCGCCATCTCCATGAGTGACCTGTTCTTTCATTCAGCAACTCCATTCTGTTGAGGTGTATACGGCACTGTACACTGGTGTTTTATCCCACGTTCAGCCAGAAATGCATTAAATTCAGAAGACATATATTCCCCCCCTCGACCAAAACGGAGGGTGCCCATTTTACATGCTGACAGATTTTCAGCCAAAACCAAAAACTTTTTAAAGCACATGAACACTTCAGACTTTGCTTTGAGTGGATATACCCATGCATGCCTGAAAAAATCATCAATGAAAGTCACAAAGTAAAGGTAATTTCCAAAAGAGGGTGTCTGCATAGGACCACAGACATCACTATGTACAAGCTGCAATTTCTGTGTAGCCCGAACTGAACCATCTTTTGGAAAGGAGGAACGCTGCATTTTGCCCAAAATATAGCCTTCACAAACATGTTTTCCAGGTGCCTCTAGTTTTGGGCAAAGAGGACACCATTTCAGATTTTTGTAAGCGTAGCAAACTAGACAGATGACCAAAGTGTGCATGCCAAAGCTTTTCATCTGACATAGCCTGAGAATCATTTACTACACATGCCAAATCATTTACAGATCTTTCATAGTCTATGAGCTTATACATCCCACGACATAAAATGCCAGAAGTAATAATCACATCGCCATTTGACAGATCATGAACTGTACACCTATCATCAACAAATTTCACAACCAAGCCAATCTTGGCTAATGCAGAAATTGATAACATGTTCTTTTTTATCCCTGGCACAAATAAAGCATCTGACAAAGTGAAAGAACTACCATCAGCAGTAGTCAAAATGATCTTACCAACTCCCATAATAGGATAAGAGGAGTTATTGGCACATGTAACAGTATTCCCTGTAGGGGCAGGCTCGAGTGAAGAGAAGAAACTACGCTGCGAGGTAATATGTTTGGTTGCCCCATTGTCAAAATACCAAACATTTGAGTCTACTGTAGACATGCACTGATCATGAGAAGATGGGTCAAAACTGCAGACAGTAGTAAACGCCCATTCTTCTTCCTGCACAAGATTTGCAGACTCTGTTTTTGGTGTAGAGGCCTCTACAACAACCATTCCAGCCTCTTTCTTCTTTGCCTCTTTAGCAGCCAGTTTTGGACAGTTCTTTGTGATATGATCATTCCCCTTACAATACTTACAAAACAATTTCTGCTTTTCTGATTTCTTCTCATCTTTATCTTCCTTCTTCGAATATGCAAAATTAGCAGATTTCTACTTACTAGTTGAAGAGCGCCATTTTCCTTTGCCCTTCTGACTAGCCAAGAAAGCTTGATCTGCAACTCGCATAATGGACCTGTTTTGCCTGGACTGATCTTCGTGCAACAGAACAGAGACTAACTCCTCAAATGATAAGGCATTTGGATTGTCTTTCATCATCAATCGAAGAGTAGAAGCAAAACTCTGATATGAATTAGGAAGACCATTCAGAACGGTCTTCACAAGTGAGCTATCTCGTATAACCTCATCCACAAAAATCAACTGTTCCTTCAGGTAAGCAACACGAGCCTCATTCCTAGCTTGGTACAATGTGGTAAGTGTATCCCAAGCATCCTTAGCTGTTTTGGAAGAGCAAATATGAGGAATAATGGCACGTTTGATAGACAAAGCTATCAATGCATATGCCTGGGCATCTCTGCCATCCCAACGAATCTGCTTTACAGTAGGTGCAACAGAAATAGCAGTACGAATAGGAATCTACGGAATATCATCTTTGACACCATCTTCATCAGCTCCAGCACCTGTATTTGCAGTACCTGTAGTCAGAGGTGTAACAGGACGTCTTTCAACACCCTGCACAATGTTCCACAATCCTTTTGTAGCCAATATATGTCGCATCATATAAGCCCATAATTTGTAGTTGGTACCATCCAACTTATCCTCAACAGCCAACATACGGAATACATCACTCCTTTCAGCCATGGCTGGTGACTAAAATACCTTGATGCAGAAAATTGACTGTATCTCAAAAAGTTGAACAAAACTGCCCCAACAAATTCTACTAGACCTATAGCAGACTTCGAGGTCCTTATACTAACAAACAGAAACTGGTATATACCTTTGGCACAAAAAGACGAAATAGCCTACACAAGCGATGCGATAATGCGTTCGGAGGCCGAAACGAGCTCAGATCGCGATTTCGGCACCACAGAGCAAAGCCGTTTTGATCTCTGAAACACCCTGAGTATGCTCACCAAATTTCGTGCGAATCTGCGATCGCAAATGGAGGAGTGTCGACGGCGCCCTAGATGAAGCGACGACCTACTCTGGTACCAATTGTTGGAGTTAGACGTCTGTGGAAGCACACGAACAGCACAAGGAAGAAGAAGAAGCTTGGAGTACAAACACACAATACTGAATGTATTACTAGAGAATGTACAAAGATAAGTAGCCCATTAGGGCAATAGGCGTATATACAAGCCAGGGGAAAAAAACCTCCTAAAGAGGGAAAAAAGTGCCCCGGCGGTCCTAGTGTGTTCACACACATCACTACCTAAATATATCAACAAGACATGAGATAAGACTCCATTCTAAATTGCCACATCGAATAATTTCTCCCATATGATAACTTCTCAATCGATGCACTCAAATCTTCCATATTTAATCGTTGTAAACAAGAAGATAATTCAATAGGCTTTATGAAAGATCTAATTAAAAAAAACAAAAGCTCTGATACCACAATGTTATGTTTACAAAATTTTAAACATCAAAGTACACAACGAAACATGATTAGACCTCTCAAGATCTTCAAAAGGTCAAACAAATATTTCGAAACTTCATAAATCAAACTTTCCTCCAAACTTTCAAGAAAATAGAAATGGGTGCCTGTAGCAAAATAACCACTAGAAACTCTTTGAGTAGAATTTGTCAAAACTAATCATATATTCTGATAGACTCTAAGTAGCATGCTTTAAAGACAAAAAATCATTTAAAAAGATGGATTATAGCTCCAAAAAAATAGTTTGAAGTCAAGGTATGTGGAGGCCTGCAACAACAAGGTATGACTAACTGTCTGAATTGAAAACTGATGTACAATAACAAAAAAACTCAAAGATCTATGCAAAATTTTGACATAGATAGAAAGGAAACTCCTCCAAGTGAAATCACTCAAAAATACTTCATAATGATTGAGATATGAAAGTTTGAAGAGAGGTATGTCTCTCATGAGACACCGAATACACACAAGAAAGTAGATCTGAAAACTTTTTCTTGGTTTTCTCATTGAATTCTGTACAAAAATGGATCTATTATATAGTAAAAGTTGTAAGCTTCGCAAGGCAACAAGAATCAGTTAATTTGGCCACCTACACTAAGAGAATCACTCTTTTTATTGAGAGGTTGTCAACAGAAGCGCCTTCCTTGTCTGAAAATAGACACCTCTTCTTTCCTTCTTACTCTTATCTACTTTTATCTACTGCTAAGAGGGATTACACAACTACCGAATGAGAAGGACTACACATGGCCTACGTAGTAAAGAAGTTTCAACACTCTTTATTGGCACATAAATTCAAGATATTCATAGACCATCAAGCTTTACTCTACCTTTTCAATAAGCCTTGTGCTATGTGCAAGTTTGTAAGGTGGTTCCCTCTACTTATGGAGTATGATTTTGAGATGGTAGTCAGAAAAGGTAGTATACATATCATAGTTGATCATTTGTTAAGAACAAAAAATATTGGCCCCAATGAAATAAATAATAATGACTTATCGAACACTTGTTCAACATTGAAAGGGTACCAAAGTGGGATAAATCAGTATTACATGTCTCATTCTTTGGGCCAATCCACTCATATATGCAGTTCACTAAAGAAGAGGTAACGAATGCAAAGAACTTGCACATCAATTTTGGTTGCTTATATCACGAATATGCCATCATATAATTTTGTATTGCGTATTAGAAGATGAGCATTTGATGTTAATAGCCAATTCTCATGTGGATGCTTTTGGTAGGAATCTTTCAAAGACAAGAATTTTCAAGATATGCAAAGAAATGGCATCTATTGGCCACACATGAAACAAATAGTACATGAATATGTCAGTGCTTGTTCCATGTGCCAAGTCATTCCCACCGTTGAGCATGCTACTTTGTAGTATGTATATACATGTCCATCATGGAGCAAGAACACATTAAAAATTTTAAAATATGGCACTTATGCTATAGATATGACCATACCAAAATGAAGGACTTTGCAAGAAGACAACCAAGACTATGCTCTTATCAGCAATATGCTATACAAAGAGTGGCAAGAAAAACTTCCTATACCTCTATGAACATGAAGATGATTATCTTCCACCATTGGAAGTTGCACACTCCGGTGTTGCAAGTGGCCATTTCTATGTAGATCGGATAGTTCAAAGGACTATATTTGCTTATCTGTGGTGGCCCTCTTATACGTGGATTCTCAAACATTCATGAGTAGGTGTGATACATGTCAAAAAGCAAACTAACCATTCAATAGAGATCAAATGCCTCTTAGGCCAATGATGGAAGGTCATGCATTTGCAAATTGGGGATAGCTTTTGTTGGACCTATTAGCCCACCTTCCAAAGGATCTCATGCAAAGTACATAATAGTGGAAACAGATTATCTTATAAATCAGGTAGAGACATGCACCACAACAAAAGCTGATGCTCAAACAATTGCAAAAATTTTATTTGAGCAGGTTTTTACAAGATTTGGCCTCTCCATCGAGATAATTAGCAACCATGATACTCAGTTTTTCAATGAATTCATCGAGGCTTTATTAAGATAATTTTTGGTTATCCATAAGAAGTCAGCTCCATACCATACACAAGTGATCGGCCAAGCTGAGAGTTCCAACAAAGATCTTTGCACAATGTTGACAAAACTAGTTAATCAAGGATGCTCATGTTGGGATAAGCAACTACACCATGCAATTTGGGCTTCTCAAGTAGCATACAAGAACTCCTTGGGAGTTAACCCTTTTAATTTGGTATATGAATAATATGTAATTTTGCCTATTGAATTCCTTGTACCGACTCTCAAACTAGCAAAAGTTCATGAATGGAATGGTCAACATTTATTTGCTTTTGTGGATAAACTTGATGCGCTTCAAGAAACATGCCTCAACGATGTCGTGGGAAGATATCTATGTCCATAAAAAGAGACATAGATGTTATTTTGATCCACATATAAAGGATAAGAAGCCACTGGAAGGTGACCGTGTTCTTGAATCTGCACTCAAAAAACATGGTAGGAAGCTATAGAAATGAGGCTAAGGACCTTGTGTGATTAATGGTATATCACCACTGGATCCATCCAATTAGCCATACTAGAAGGTCATGTTTTCCCAATCATATTAATGGTTGTTGAGTCTACCAAGAACCCCTCTACATATACCTTAAGACAACTACATGTGGCGAGGAACAAGAAACAAGAATAACAACACATCAAATCTCATGCCCAACGAGAAGCCCTAGATTGTATATGTAAGAAGAGGTTTTTATTGAAGAAAGTAGACCAAAATATGCACTCTAACGTATTGTATAGGGAAATACCCATGGAGCCATTCATTCAATCACAAGACATCACTGTGGCTATGTGTCAAAGACAAAGCCAATCAAAGATAAAGGGTCATGCATATCTTCTCAGACAGGGCACTCTCCTAAACATATGGTGAAATTCCTTATTGACATGGGTGCCAGAATCAATGTGAGAAGGTTGTCTCTCGTACAAACATTGAAGTCTAAAATCAAACGAGTGGAAGCCTATTTGATAGGCTTAGGAGGTACTCAAACCTCATGCCTTGGAGAAGCTACACTTCCCATGCATCTGGGAATTATCAATCAAATTTTTATTCTCCAAGGATGATTTTCTAATAGAGCAAGTTACTTGGCCAAGATTATTGTATAGAAAATTTGTTAGACCTAAACCTAACCCATGGAAAAATGATCCTCAAATGGGAAGGAAAAGACGTACTCATACCTCGTTCCATTGCTTCTTCAGTAAATGTCCTCATATCAAAATAGATTCCACATATTCTTGAGTCTTCCTCTGAAACAAAACTTGCACTAGAAACAACCTCCTATCAACCAACATAAAACCGGGCCAAAATCTACATAAGTACAACCAAGACCATAGAAATTGAGAACAAAACTCTCAAATGGCTAAACAATGTTGGCCACCCAAGTCTCTTATGGAAGCACAAGCATTAAAAAAAACACATTCAAGTGCCCAAGAAATCGATTACATCATGTGAGGTTTCTTCTAGTAATCACAAGAAGAAACAAGCCTATAGCAAGACACTTCAAGATACTCAACAATGATGTAGTAATCCATGCACCATAGTTACAAAAAATTTAGATACCGAAAATCATTCAAGCAAGGCATAATCAATACGATCAAGTATGGTTTCCCAAATCTATCCATATGACTCAAACTCCACCTATCCCAAGGAATACCAAGCATGCAAGGTCACATAAACAAAATGAGGCCCATATACCAAGAGAAATCAACCACAACAACAAAGATCTAATACCATACACAAGTGGGTATCCAAAAAATAAAAACCTCAACAAGAGAAGAAACCCATGCATACTATGTGGGTTCCAAAGAGATGTTCCCTTCCTCTTTAAAACCCCATAGTCATTTGATCAAATATCACTACTAAAAAGAAGTCACTTGGCATCCAAGAGTGTGTGCTAGGGCTAAACGCATTACTTTGGGATCTCCATGATGACCATGCACCCTTAGGTTTTTTCCATTATTTATTCAAAATACATGTAGAAATGCATATCGTTTGGATAAAATCCTATTTTTCATAGAAATTGGGTCCACAATGTAAAATTTGTGTTGAGCTTCATGGGCATGAGTAGAATAGCCACATCAAATTTCATATTTTTTGGCAATGCTTCAGCCTCCAAATAGCCTTTGAACACTATTTTAACACTAGGTTGGACACTATAGTGTGGACACAGCTCTTAAAAAAGTCTATATAAGTGAAAGAGCTCTCATTTGTTAGAATGACTCAATTAGAGTCACCTATTTGGAGTGATCTTAGAGAGATCACAACTCTTGTGAGCTTTTGTACTATACTTTTTCCATATAGTGAGCTTCTTGGAGCATCATAACTCTTGCATACACATGAGTGTGTGTGCATATGTGCATGTGAGGACCCATGCATATTCTTTCCTTGCTCTTGATATAGGTGTGTGTGCTTCTATCTTGTTGCATGAAGGTCTTCATACCTATCAACCAGTCACTCCATGCATACAACATTCTTCTTACAAATTAATCAAAATGGATCCCAAGGTGAGAAGTGATATGCTAAAGGTAATACAAGCAACATACCTACAAGATTCAAAGCATATTGTAGAAGGATTTTCCATCAAGTTTCTACAAACATTGATAGAATATTACAAAAACTCAAGATTGATTGTCTTCATCCAAGTCCAAAAGGTCAATTGGGTGATGCTTTGATGGAACCTATATCATCATATTGATGCATGATTTAACAACAAGAAAATTAGAATTGACCGTCATAAAGAGTGCACCCTTCTCTATCACTCATGTAGGTTAGAGAAGCGTGTGCTCTATTGGCATTGTGAACAAGATAACAACGTCAATCCAAGATATTGTGCTTTTAGTTTACTTTTTTATAATTGTCCTTCTATAAGAAGGAAAATTCCCCTTGTTTCTTGCAAGGCCTTGGTTAAGGAAAGGTATATCAATACATAACTAGGGAAAATATGATGTGGTCCACATGAGAAGCCCAAGGCCATGTAAAATTGTTTCTAGAAAGTGTATACCATTAGGCCCACATCGGGTCTAATGTGTGCTTGATTGCTAGAAAGAAGATCCCATGAAAGAGCTCAACTATCAAGAAGAGGAAAATATGATTAAGTGCATGATGGAAGGACAAAAAAAATTGTGCAATGAAGATTAGAGATTCATTAATCAAAAGATTAAGCCACAAGTTGACGAAGGAACAAAGACGAATAAAGAAGGATTAGAAACAAAGATGAAAGCACAAGTTAAAGAAGGAACAAAAACAAATAAAAAGGATAAAAATCAAAATTGAAGCACAAGTTGAAGAGTTTTACAAACAAACAAGGAATCCCAAGTTGAAGAAAGTTTTCAGAATTCAAAGGAAGAAAGAGATGCAAAAGTTGAAGATATTGAAGAAGTTATTGAAAGTGAAGATCGGAGAACAAAGTAGCTTTTTTACAATATTTCTGAATTTCTTATAGAGGAGATTCTTAAAGGCTAGACACAATAGAAGGAAGAATCATCAAACCACCAACATACAAGCTCGAAGCTTTCTCAATGGATAGACAAAAGGAGGATAATGTGGAAGAGATCAACCTCACAAATGAAGAAGATCCTAGATAAGTTTTCCTAGCAAATTAGCTTTGGATATTCTTTGAATTATTCCAAGTATCATCTTTTTGCACAAGTATGAAAAGGTGTTTGCATGGTCATATAAGTATCTTGTAGGAATCCAAAGGAGATAAGTTTGCACTGAATACCCTTCATAGATGCCACAAAATTGCTAAGAAATAGGCCATATACACTCAATCCCAACTATGTAGAGGTTGTCAAAGTTGAGCAGATGAGATTGGAAGAAGCATAATCATTGTTCTTGTGGAGTGTCCAAGATGTATCTCTTCTACAGTCATTGTGCCCAAGAAGAATTCATGAAAGATAAGAGTATGTGTTGACTTTAGAGCTCTTATAGGGCCATAATTCAGGATGTTTTCGCACATCTTTTCTGTTGGGGGATTCTTGGACAAGAAGGAGTTTGAGGGTTTGTAGGAGAAAAGGAAAAGACAAGAAGAGAAAATACACCCTGGAAGCCTCTCTCGATTGATTACACTAAGACAAATACAATATTGAAGCACAATACAAGCCAATACTTCTGTGCAAAATCCCACAGAGTGCTCAATTACAAAATACCAAATACCCAAAGTCTTCTTGCTGTCGGCCTCCTCTGCACCAGACCTCCACCTGCTTCAAGCTTACCCTTGTGCACACCTTGCACCAAGATTCCACTAAGGGGGAGGAATGAATACCTTCTGTCGGCACGCACACACTGCAAGGAGACCTTGAGATAATCGAGGGACTAGCTTAGCACTCTCTGCACAATCCCTTAGTCACTCTCCATGCACTCTTTCACTTCCACTTCTCTGCGTCGCACACTGGTGGCTCTTTCACTTCTCTCTCTTGCTTTTTTTAGACTATGCTTCTCTTGCTTACACTTGAATGGTCCAAGAATAGTCCTTCCTTCAATTGAGTGTGTCGATTCACGTACGCTCCTAACTCCAAGAGTATCTTGTGTGCTCACTTTGATGTCCCAAGATTGTCTTCACAAGTGGCAGCCAACGACTCCCTGCTTTTGTCCTGTAGTGACTTTAGACTAAAACCAAAAATTTTAATTGGGGGGCCATACTTTCCCCTGTGCGTACGCTGCCGCTTCACATACCTTCACATTTCCTTTTAAGTCTTCACTTTTGCTCATAAGAGAGGGTTCACCGGAACCTTCCAAAATACTTTAAAAACACTTTGAACCTTAGGGAAATTAGAGAAATAACCTGCAACCCACTTTCTCCAATTTACCCTTTGTGGACAATTAATTGTGCACTACCTGTGCACTTTGACACCTGCACCTTAGCACCCAGTTGACTTTGACCTTGTTGACTTTGACCTTGTTGACTTTGACTAGTTTGACTTTGACCTTTTGACTTGTATGGGCTCAACAGATGCCCACCACCTAATTGGCTCTCCGTCCCGGAGAGCTACAACCAAACTCTGAGCATAGTGGACACCAAGATTATGGATTTGCAAAACTTCAAAAAGACACTAGAGCAGCCACCAAGTCCACCATGAGCAGCAGAGAAAAAAACACCGGAGAGTAATCAGCAATGTGGGTAGGGCGGAATGTTAGAAGGAAGGAAGGGTGAAAGAATGGGTGAAGGGGAGAGAAATATAGGAGACGGGACCAAGGATTGAAATGGAGAGATATATGGAGGATAGTAGAAAGTGAAAAATATGGAAATGTAGATGTACCAGAATGGGAAATCTATTTGGAGGTTGGCAACAGAGGTGGGGAAGCAGTGGTTGGTTGGGGAAAGGGGGACGTGTTTTGATGAAGGGAAGGGGGCGGGGGCGGTGTTTTTTGGGGGGGAAGGGGTTTGGGAAAAAAGCAAAAAAATTGGAAAAGTGCAAAGAGGGAGACGGGAGAATAGGGAGGGGTGGCAATTAAAGAAATTCCCAACCAGAGAGAGACCAACTTGTACACATACATATTAATAAAACGACCAGCAAACAACCAGAGAAGGCACAAGGAACACACAATGACACAGAACCAGAATCTCATATATAATAGCAGAAAAATACAAGGAAACCACTGTCCATGGTAAGTACATGAAGTGCCAATGAATGGCAAAGAGCTGCCTAGCAGAAAGTACATGATGAGCCAATGAATGGCAGCGGAACCAAAAGGATAACTAAATGCATCCTACGAACTGAGTCTCAACAACAAAAGGAGGCAAGCGCAGACCAAATGAAGCTAGTGAAAACCAAGGGCGTATGAATGCCTATAGCCTAGGGGAGAGACACAGTACAAGTGTCTGGCTAAGGCATTGGTGGAGAATGAGACCCATCCCCAGGCGGAACATCGCTCAGAGGTGGAGGTAAGTCTGGTGAGGCAGATGGAATGATGGCTGCCTCCTCAGTCCATGCAGCAATCCTGCTCCTGTACCTGCGTAGGTGATCGCGCTCTCGGGAGACCAACCGATATGCAGGACTATCACATATGCCAAATGACGCACAGCTGGCGGATCTCCATAAGAGCGTGAGTCGCAGCATCAGCCTCATCTCGATACCGGTCTCTGTCCTGCTGCATGGCCCGCAACGCATCTCGCGATGTCTGCCACTGAGCCGCTGCAGCAACACGAATGCGATCGATCGTCAGAGCATACTACTGATGTAGTGCAGCTGTCGCTGAGATGAAATCAAGGGAGAGACGGGTAGCATCGGCTCCATCACTCGCAACGAGGCTCGCATCACGAAGGAGGCCCAAGAAAGGTGGATCGTCATCGAGGCTATCAGGGATGGAAGGCTGCGAGGCGGGTGGTGGTGGGGGTGGGGCCGGGGTAGGCTAGGGGTAAGTGGGAGAAGCAAGAGGCGAGTGATGAGGATGGGAGGTGGAGGCAGACTCAATGGATATTGTTGGAGATGTGGCACCGGCCGGGGGAGGGGGGGTGACTGAATGGGCGAGGCAGGGATAGAGGTAGGAAAAGAATCCATCAACCGTGTACGTACTCTCCTAGCGATGGTGGAGTGGAGGCTGCCATGGGAGTAGATGCCTGCGGAAGGGTGCTAGGGGCTGTGGGCACTACGACGGCCGGTGGTGGAGGGGGATGGGGAGAACGGGCAATAGAATGTGTAGGATGGGAAGGTTCAAGATTATGGCTGGATGCTATGGTCTGTGTACCAAGCAGATGAAAGAGCCAAGCCAAAACCAGGGTAGAATAAATGGAGAATGAACGGGTGCCGCGGTGGAGGGCATCATGGAATCGGCGAGAGCAAAGTAGGAATGACTGGAACATGAGGGTGCCATAGGGATAAGGGCGGCCATGTATAAAGCAAAATAGGGGGTCAGCTATATGGATGTCGTGCAACGGAAGGACAGAGGAGGGACTACGAAATAAGAAGAAGAAAATGAACGAATGAAGGATGGCGAGGTGGTACTGTGTGGGCATGGCATCAACGCCATATAATGAGATGCAGAATGTTGTGGTCTCTTCCCGAGATAACCCCGAGTAGAGGGATGGTGGAGCATGGAACGAAGAGATGCGAGAACCTATGCCTGCAGCTACGATCGCAGGGGTCAGCGAACCGGAGGGAAAATGAGGGAAGTCGAAAAGCGTTGTGCGAATGTCAGCACCCTCAGCCTCGGATAAGAGGAGGGAGGCTAGTCGCCAAAGGCCAGCCTGACGGAGACATCCCTCGAGAAGTAGATTGATGAGCGGGATCGGAGGTAAGGCTAAGTGCAGGCGAATGGATAGGGATGAAGATGAGACCCTATGATCAACGATGGATGACGATGGGGGACGTGGAATGGAAGAGGTGGAATGGCTATCGGAGTTGCATCCGGGATGGCCACTAGAACCAGCTGAATGCGTCGGTGCGGTGGGGGGAGCTGCAACGGGAAGGTGGAGACCAAGTGGAAGGGTCCCAGGGCTATACCGCGAGGAACCAGAGAGAGACGAGCAGGGAAGTGAAACCGCAAAAGGCTGACTACCCTGGAAATGGGGAGGGGTGGAAAGGGGAGTAGGGTGCGGAGCAGGTGCGCGAGGGACGGAATGGACCACGGTGGGGGGGAGAGAGGGTGGGGGGCCCTAGGGGCGGGGTGTAGGTTGACGATAGGGACAGTGGGTGTGGAGGCCATAGGGGCTGAATGGGACGAGGCCATAGGAAAAGGAAGGCCTACCTCTGAATGGATAGGGCCGAAGGAGTAAGCTCCGAGTACGCCTCGGTAGCCATGGATGAATCCTACTGGGGAGCTGAAGACGCCATAGATGCAAATCAAGAACGTGGGTCACAAAAGTGCTGCAACCACAGAGAGCAATTGTCTATGAAATCAGCTCTAAAGTGAACATGGGTAAAACATAGAAAAAACATCGTAAATGGTAGCACAGAACCAAAAATCGATTTGGCACGATCGAATACCCTAAAAAACGTCTGTGAAAACATCAAAAACGGAGGTGTAGAATGATTAAACACAGAAGTATACAGATAGAATAAGAAGGGAAAAGGAAATAAAGAAAAAATAAACTAAAATATAAATAAAAATAAAATTGTTGAAAAAGAAATATATAAAACACTAAAATACAATAGTAATGAAAATATATACAAAATATAAAAATAAAATAAAGAAGAAATATAAAAATAAAAATAAAATAAAATAAAAAAATAAATAAAATAAGAAAAAAATGAAAGAACAAAATAAAATTTAAAAAAAAACAAAAAGAAAAATACCTTGAATTATCTGACACCGGTGGTGAGACTTAAGATGGGAAGTATGGGTTTATATGGGGGGGGGGGGGGGGGGGGGGGGGGGGGGGGGGGGAGGGGGGGGGGGGGGGGGCCGGGGGGAGGGGGGGGGACAGGGGGGAGGGGGGGGGACAGAGGGGGGGGAGGGGGGGGGGGACAGGGGGGGGGGGGGGGGGGGGGGGGGGGGGGGGGGGGGGGGGGGGGGGGGGGGGGGGGGGGGGGGGGGGGGGGGGGGGGGGGGGGGGGGGGGGGGGGGGGGGGGGGGGGGGGGGGGGGGGGGGGGGGGGGGGGGGGGGGGGGGGGGGGGGGGGGGGGGGGGGGGGGGGGGGGGGGGGGGGGGGGGGGGGGGGGGGGGGGGGGGGGGGGGGGGGGGGGGGGGGGGGGGGGGGGGGGGGGGGGGGGGGGGGGGGGGGGGGGGGGGGGGGGGGGGGGGGGGGGGGGGGGGGGGGGGGGGGGGGGGGGGGGGGGGGGGGGGGGGGGGGGGGGGGGGGGGGGGGGGGGGGGGGGGGGGGGGGGGGGGGGGGGGGGGGGGGGGGGGGGGGGGGGGGGGGGGGGGGGGGGGGGGGGGGGGGG
>MU264591.1:0-2500 GCA_020310875.1 Ceratopteris richardii
CTATAGAATGAATGATTCCAAAGCGTAGAAATCACAGTAATTATCAAGATGTATCATGTGTATATATACACTTTACATGTGATGTATCATGTAGATTGTATACCTATACATAATACTTTCAACATTGCGTCATGCGATGCACATTGCACCTTTTATCTGTTCACATGCTGAGGAAATGTAATATTTGCTATGTACCGTTATTCTACTTGCTTTTTATAGGTCAATACAGTAGTGAATGGTCTTTCAATCACTTTTTTTTCATGATTTCTAACGCGTATACATTTATCATATGATTGCTGTATGAAAAATTTTGGTGTGCATCCTTGTGTGTAGCATTTCATGTTTTTTATTTTTTGTTTTATTTTTTTATTTATATATAATTTATTTATAATAATTAATTTTCCTTTCTTGCTTCTATACAGGCTTGGGCGCTCTCCTGAATTTTTGGTATATGGGCATTCACAACAGCGGAGGGCAGTGATTGAATCAATAAGACGAGCTTTGCCTGAATTTCAATCCATAAAAGATCCTACACTTATCAATGATGGTTCTGTAAATAGTGGATCTGGTTGTCAGTCCGATCATTTCTGTGATCCAAAATATTTGAAAGAAAGGGCCAAAAGATGGGACAAATTTGTGACTCAAGTGTGTTTAAACACAGATTCTCTAACACATCTTATCTCTGTAATTATCGAAAGGAAAAGCTTTTGAATTTTGAATGTGTGAACTTTCCAGGCCAAAGCATCTGGACACACTCCTGAGTATTTTGAAAGTCAGGGTAATGTTTCTGGGTATGTATGTGTAATACATAACTTTTGATTTAAATAATGTCTAAAAATGAAGATGGTATCTGGTTGCATTCAAAGGGTTTATAATGGATTCCAGGCTGCTGTTCTGAGACATTATGATGCAACATTAGCATCTTGTGATGCACTTGATTACCATGATTTCATCAACTATTCAGTATCCCTTGCTTTCTGACGATAATGAAGGTAAATTGAGGGTATACTTTTGTTGCATCCTTGCTTCAGAAGCAAATCGCAATGAACAATAGTGACTCTCATTGATCTTGATTAATATCAGTTTACAAAGATTGTTTATCGAAATGGACTTGCCTTTTGGTTGATGAATTTCAAGACACTAGTAAAATGCAGTATGAGCTTTTGCGTCTACTTGGCGCTCATAAACGAATCACTGTTGTGGGTGATGATGATCAAGTAAGGCTAAGGAACTGGTGGCATGTTGTCTGACATTGTGATGTCGTACCTGAACTCATATTTTGTTGATTTTAATTGCAGTCCATATTTAGTTTTAATGGTGCAGATTCAAACAATTTTGAGATGTTCCGAAAAGACTTTCCAGATTTAAAGGAGGTGAAAGATATTTCAGCTATGTCGACTCCCTCCTGTATTAATGTCCGACACATTTCCCTCACGTGTTATTTTTGCTATCTTTTGTTAGGTGAGGCTACAACATAACTATCGTTCAACTCGATGTATAGTAGAGGCTGCTGCTGCTCTTATTGGAAACAATCTGAAACGTTGTGAGGATAAGCAAACAGTGACTGACAATGGTTATGGTGAATTAGTATCCATACTAGGGCCAGTCGTTATGTTGTTCAGATTTATCATTTTGTTGTCAAGGTTTAACATTGGACTGAGATAACATGTACTAACTTTTCCCGCAATCTTCTCCTTGAATGAACTTGCAATTCTGCTACACCTTAAGAAAGCTATTGCTATTTTCATTTTGAAGATAATATCTTTTGCATATTCTTAAAAATTCAAGATAAGTGTCAAAGAATGCAGGAATGACGAGGCACAATGTTGCTTTGTAATTGATACCATTATAATGAATGCACAGAAGATATCCCTCAAAAAAGCAGCATATGGTGACTTTGCTATTTTGTATCGTCGCCAGGTAAGTTTTTTGGTCGATCCATCTCTGGATGTGAATTCTTTAATTTTTATATATATATATATATATATTTCATTTTTATTTTTCTAGAAGTAGAGTTCCCTTTATGGAATGTCATTGTTTTCAAGTCTATGTTAAGATAATTTTTTCACCACGCTTCCGTAATGACATTTTCACTTAAACATGATTCATATTTGATACTTTAATCAGTGTTTTTGTCTGTGAAGGTCACAGGCAAGATTTTTCAAAAAGCTCTGAGATTACGCAAGATTCCATTTAATGTTCATGGTGTTGCATTTTACAGGAAGAAGGTAATACTGCTAATTTAAGTTTTAAGCAGTCCTTTAAGTTGATGAAAACTACAGCAACTAATGTTGATTCCCTGCAGATAGTGAAAACAATCATTTCCATGCTGTGGGCAGCCTTAGATGGCGACGATATTTACTATAGCCGGGTGTTCAAGGCTCTATTTGGGACAGATAAGACAGAAGCTAAAAAGGTTTCTTACATTTTTGTGTTGGTGTATGTTTTATTCATGGTTAGCTGGGCTATCATAACTGCAATGCTGAGCTTATGATTGCTT
>MU264591.1:12500-22500 GCA_020310875.1 Ceratopteris richardii
TATAGCCCGTATTACTCCGGCAAAGCTTAATGTATATAGAAGAAGGGAGGGGGAGGGTGTAAGCAATGACGCTTCTAAGAAAAGTGGCGAAGAAGCAGGTAAGAGTTCTGGGTATTCGGCCTCACCTATGGATGAGGCTAACTTCGGACCCCACTCTGATGATTGTATGGCAGAATTTTATGAAAATATGGATATTGTCCTACAAGATTTGGCTTCGGCATTGGCACACGTGGATTTCGTTGATACTTCTCCTCTGGTGTCATGAAATTAGCATCGTGGAATATTGGAAAGTGGACAAGGCTATGGAGATGGATCATTAGGCATGAGTTGGATTTGGTAGCTATTCAAGAGCATAAAAAGCATGATCATGCAAAATGTTGGTGGACACAAAATATTTTCAGTTATGCTATAATGGTATTAGGAATAAATACTCGGGTTGTCTTTTAATTATTAGAAAAGACATTGTCTTTAAGGTCTTGTTTGATGATCCTTATGGTAGATTCATCATTGTTCATCTCATAGTGAAGGAAATATCTTATATCTGCATCAATGTTTATGCTCCAAACTCTTCCTTGGAGAGGGTTAAGACTTGGGGAAATTTGGTGTACTACTGCTTCTTCCTTGATCTCATCACAGGAAAACTTAATTTGGAGTGAAATTTTGGAAGTTTTAAATTGTAGAGACTTATGGAGGTACATTGGGGGGCATACACTATGGTTTACTTTTCACTCAAGATCACATACGAAAGCTATGAGTAGGCTGGACAGGTGTTACTATTCTCATGTCTCTACTTTAAGTACCACATCCACTATGTGGATTGATGCTACGATGCTTCTCTCTGATCACAATCCTATATTGATATCTCTTCGAGAATCAGATTGGAAATCAAGCATTCCGGATAAGCTTCACAGAATTCCTTTGAGGTTGAATCATGCTTGGCTTCAAACATCTGTATTCAGAAGCAATGTAGAGAAATTGATTCAATGAGCGCTTGATCTAAAGATTTCTGCATGTATGAAATGGGAATTTCTTGTAACTCATATGCAAGATGTTATTAGAGAATGTGGGAAGTACTTTGCGAATATATTGAGGTCAGCTAAAGCTGAGGCCGAGCTTATTATTGTCTTAATGTCTGAGAAGATAGATTCTGGCTACTTTCTGAGACAGATTATAATAGATTATGCGATGCTTATATATGCTTGCAGCTAATTGAAAACAATGGTATTGAGTCCTCTAAAGCTCGAGCAAGATGTGTAGAAGTTAAGGATCTTCATGCTAATTCTAAATGTTTTTTTGATTTTCTGCGAGCTAAGCATGCTAAAAGTGCTATTTCCTCTCTTGAAATTGATGGACAAACTTTATGTGATGGAAACTCTATAGCTTAGGCATGTACACAACACTTTGAAAAACTTTTTGCTGCATCGCATACAGTGGATGAAGCATGGTTCTCTTCTCTTGAGGAGGCACTAACTTATACTCCTCAGGTTCTTGATCCACGGTTGGCACATGCATGTGAAAATCATATAATTGAGGAGGAAGTTTTTATTGCAGTTCGCTCCCTTAAAAATGGTAAAGCGCCTGGAATGGATGGTCTCACTAAGGAGTTTGTGATATCATTTTGGCCTTCTCTTAAGAAGTTGCTTCTTGATGTGTGTAATGAAATTTGGAGGGATCAGAAAAAGCCTTATTCATTCAAGCTGCGGAAAATCAAACTTATTCCCAAACTTGATCTTCCTAAGCGGATGGGAGACTGGAGACCCATTACGATAATGAGCATCATTTATAAAATATTTGCGAATGTCTTTGCTTTGAGACTCAATTCATGTATAAATACTGTGGTTCATCCCTCTTAGATTGGGTTTATTCATAAAAGGTTGATTTATGACAACATTTTCCTCACCCAAATGATGATCGAACATGCTGTTGTCTCCAATCAAGAATTGGTTGGTTTGCAAATTGATTTTGAGAAAGCTTTTGATCGCATACGATGGGATTTCATTGCGGTGGTTCTTAAGAAACTTGGGTTTGGGCTTAAATTCTGTCATTTGATTTATATTCTGGCCGAAGATAGTGCTTCGCAGATGGAGATTAATGGAAGGCTTTCTACACCCTTTTCCATTGAATGTTCTGAGCGTCAAGGATGTCCATTGAGTCCTCTCTTTTATGCATTAGCATCCACACCAATGTTCTTTTTATTGGAGGCTAAAATGAGCTCCAACTATTATTTTTGCTCAAGCAGATGAGGCTAATATTCGAAACATACTTGCCTCTTTGACCCCTTTCTCAGAGGCATCTGGCTTGCATGTTAATATAGAAAAATCGACACTTATTAATATTTCTGCACGTCATTTCGAGCTCCTTTCTTGGTTGGGGCCTAAAGTTAATAAAGGTACTGTTTTTCAACATTTGGGTTATCCGTTGGGAGTAAATGCCTCCACCAAGCATGGCAGATCCGGTGCTACGCACCTAAACTTTTTTGCGTTCATCCGGTGCGGTGCTTCCAGTGCCATCCGGTGCCAAAAATTCGTCCTTACATATTTTTAAAAAATATTACGAAATGAAAAACGATGTCTACTGCGACGGATATTCCTCCTCCACTTTGTGACCTTAGTGAACTTGAACTCAGCAGATGAGCATAGCCTTGATCAATCCTTAACTATAACTAGTCGTGAGCTTTAACCTTTGATTTGGACTTGATTCTTGAATCTTGTGAGAGAGAGAGATTCCCACACACACAAAAAGATTATTAGTCAATTGCCATTATCCACATATACATTCAGCGAGGAGGGGGGAGAGAGAGGGAGGAAGAGGGAGAGAGAGAGAGAGAGAGAGAGAGAGAGAGAGAGAGAGAGAGAGAGAGAGAGAGAGAGAGAGAGAGAGAGAGAGAGAGAGAGAGAGAGAGAGAGAGAGAGAGAGAGAGAGAGAGAGAGAGAGAGAGTTTATTAGTTAATAGTGAATTATATTATGTGTTTTCTTTATTTGTGGTATAAATGTCATAATATATGCATATACTACATTTTTTGGGTATTAGTGTATTTGTAACGACGCACCTTACCTTGGGATACCATTCGGTCCTCGCACCTTACGCGCACCGAATTGAACGCACCGAACGCACGGGACTGCCTTGCCACCAAGGATGAACTCCATTGGGTTTTTCGTAGGATCAAATGTAAAATGGAATTATGGAGCTCCTCACAGTGGTCGCTACATGCCAGGATAAGAATAGTGCAAGCATTTCTACAGCCATATGTGATGGATTATTTGTTGCTTTTGGACTGGAGGAAATGTCATCTTCGCATCATTGATGGCTTGGTAAAAAGTTTCCTATGGGATAAAAAGCATAATCGTGCATTGGTGATTTCAACATGGGATTACGTATGTCAACCTAAGAGTAAAGGAGGTCTTGGTATTTTGGATCTTATTACTTCCTCCCCTAAACCCCTTTGGGCTGACATTTTCTGGAAATTCATGGAGAATGCAGTGGTATATTACAAGGGAAGCTGGAAATTGGATGTTTGAAATAAATTGTTTTCTCATGCTTCACTGCAAACTACTTCGCTTACACTTCAGTTCTTGATCCAAAGCTTCAAGCACGCTGCTTCGAGATTGAAATGGAATGGAAGGCAACGTTATGTGGGAAACTCCTTTGTGTCGTTGTCGCCGTATTGGTCTTTCTTGACAAATCCGTCGTTGGCTTATTCTCTGGGTGCGTCAGCTCGGTATTTTAATAACAAGGGGATTGACTCTATTGCAAAGTGTTATAACTCTAAGTGGGAGCTTGAGTGGGACACTTCACTTTGGGGACTTTCCTTTCCAAACATGGGCTGAAAGGAGTGCGATGTCCACATTGTGCTTCTTATGTGGAGACTATGCGTCATGCATTTTGGACTTGCCCATACATCCAAAAATTGTGGAGAAATCTGTTTTTATTTCCCATTTGGGAGATTCAGCCCTCTAAGTTCACCAATACTTTTTTGTTCTTCAATTCAGGGGACAAAGTCTTAGACTGGATGAGAAAGAGATGTATCTTTTTACTGTTTTGGAATATCTGGACGCTTAGGAACAAAAGGTTGTTTCACAATAAAACGTCCGCTCCAAATTTCTCGTGGAACACATGCAAAATCAGATTGAAGCTTGATACTGAGCTATGCTTGCTGAGGACAGATCGACATTCGTTTCTCTTCTGGATTCCCTTTAACTCATTCCAGTACATTTGTATAGCTGGGCAGATGTAGGAGGCTTTGGCATATGGATGTTAGAGACGTAGGTTTTATTTTAGGAAGAAAGGGAGAGTTCTCTCTCCTCTCACATTCTTGTACAATATTCTTTTTTAATGCAATACAGTGAGAATTTCCACACAATTTATATATATATATATATATATATATATATATATATATATATATATATATATATATATATATATATATATATATATATATATATATATATATATATATATATATTTATTTATTTATTTATTTATTATTATTATTATTTTTTTCAATGACAATAACTCACAATTGTGATAAGTGGGGGAGGAGAGCATTTCAATAGTGTCTAACTTGTAAGTACGAAAATCGAGGATGTTGATAAGGTTCTAATACCATACAGCTTGTGTGCACAAGCAAAATAAGTCCATCACTCATTATCAAGAAGACAATGGACTAGGGTGGTAATGCTTTTTTGTGGAAGTGATGTGGTTTAGAACCCATATATAGAGCAAGAGGAGTTGTGTATAGAAGAGACAAGAATGGAGAGTGTAAGCCAATGAGCTTCAAACACTCCCAATTCTACCATGCTATTGAAGGTGCGATTTCAGGTATATGGGAGATCGAAAGGTAAACCAATGAGTTATGAAGACTTCCATTTCTAGTATGCCATCACAGGTGTGGTAGCGGGTGTTTTCATGGTTGAACAAGTAGCAACATGAGAGTAAAACTTCAAGGGGACATGTGAAAAGAATATAGAGTTGAATTCATGATTCAAAGGATCTTTGGAATGCACAATATCGACGTCAATGATTTTATGTAATAATAGAGGGAGTAGGGAATGCAAGATCTCTTGGAGAAAAGTACAACAATGTGCATGCATAGTACTGATGAGCTCTATTATGGGGTTGTGTAACCATATCCCAACACTGAGAGTAAAGTATGTAGACTTTCTCTGCTAAAGGAAAGATAGGAAGCATAATATGAATGTTTACAAGAGGTAGGCAAAAGGAATGGTTACATGACCCCAGTTTGATTTGCATAACAGAAGTGGCCATTCAGAGGTCCAACAAGCTACTTTGGAAGACTCTTCCAACTATCCATTGTGTCTACTGTCAAGATGTGATTACAATAGCAAACTGGGTATTCAAGGTAGGGAAAAATGATAACCTGTCAAATATGCAAACCATCTTAGTGAAGCATTTCAAAGTTATGGCAGTCAATGGATTTTTTTTTTAATCATTATTTTTTGTTTTTTGTTTTCTTGTGTGGAAGAAGATGATTCTTATTACATATAAACATTGTGCATGTTTCCCAGAGGGAAAGGGACTGCTTTAAGGGGGGAATATGTCAATTATCTACATTGAATTTTCCATTTTTCCTTTTGGCAACATTATCATTATTCATTTCTGTATTCATTTCTTGCATATAGTTTGTTCATTATGATTAATTTCAATGTTGATTTGAATACTGAAGGTTGTAGAGTATGTAGATAAAGTCGCCAAAGCATCTAAAATTGGATTCTTGGAGGCCTCACGAAGTGTTTTCACTGCTAAAATCTCTGGGATGTTTTCAAGGTTTGTGATTTCCTTAAATTCTCTATTTCATGTATATGTAATTGAATGCATACATGGGTGCTGTTAATTCGAGCTCAATTTTTTAGATTTTTACTATTTTTTCACATGGGATGGTTAATTTAATATTTCTTGTAGGCGCCAGCTTGCTTGTGGGAGAAAAGTTCTCTCTGTCATTGATACTTTACAAAATTTGGTGCGCAAGGTGATCTTTCTTGCTTTGCTGAATCAATTGTAATTTACACAAAAATCACCTCTTTATTTGAGAGTGTCTTTGCAATTATGATGACGAGGGGGGATAATTGTACATATTAAATCCTTCATTGTCCCTTTGATTCCTTTGCAGAGTAAGGAGTCACATTTAGTTGCTTTAATCAAGGAGAAACTATTTAAATCATAAAGCTATATGGGCATGCCATGGTTGGGATCGTGTTAGTGAGCCACCAGTATGTGTATGCATAGCAGAAGTTCAATAAGGAAGTGAAAAGCTTTGATGCTGAATATGTCACTTAAAGTTCTCATTCAAGGGGAGTTTTGAATTGTTATTCACGAATGATGCTCAAACTATGTGGGTGATGTCTTTCAGACGCAGATATACTTGTATGGCCTAAACTAATGTTTATAGGTAAGCACAATTTCATCCTCATCTAGCTTGGGTGCATGTGCAGAATGCTTCATTACCAATGTGCTTTTACATTGTGCATGTGTGCATGTGTGCATGTCTGTACATGTGCGCGTACACACACACACACTCTCTCTCTCTCTCTCTCTCTCTCTCTCTCTCTCTCACTTACTGACTCCTGTATGAGAAGAAAACAGAAAAGAGTTCTTTTCCTTGACAGGCAAAAGAAAAATTCTCGTATTGACAGAGGATGCATGCATGAAAGTGTATAAATACAGAATTTACCTTATACAAAATGACACCTTGCTTGCATATTTTAAAGGCTCTTAGGATTTATGAATGTTTAACGATTTCAGAATGTGGTAAGAACATGAAAAGGGCACATGTTGGACCATTCATGCTTGAAAATCTGGATATCCTTCTCCCTTTATACATTGATGGTCATATCCATATTCTATGTTTTTGATGGCTGCTCTGAAAATCAAGTATAATCATAGATGTCATCATGATTGAATTCCTGACTGTATTTTCTCCTTCTATGTGTATGGACTTATTGAAATGTAAATGTAAATGCAAAAATGTTCCTTGGGACCAAAAACTAAGGTGGTCAGGTGTGTTCAATTCGGTGCATTCAAGGTTTGAGGATCGAACCTTACCCCAAAGATAAGGTGTGCAAGGTACCTTCCTAAAAACACACACACACACACACACATACACATACACACACACGTATGTGTGTCTGTGGTTGTGTCTATGTATATGTATGTACATGTACCTGGATGTATGTATATACATACGCATATGACCTCTCTCTTCAAAGTGGCCTCAAGATAAGGTCACATTCCTTAAGGGAGAACTTGGGAATCATGAAAGTATATTGTATTGGTACACGAGAATCCATGTTCAACTTGAAGATCCCCGATTCTTTTAAGGTGCGCACAGGTTCAGAACCTCAATGCACTGAATAAAACTTCAAGGGCTGAACCGAATGGAACTTGGAAGCTTATTGGTGCGTGAACAGGGTCAATCATGCCTAGGACTTTAGGATATTTTGGCTCATGTTGGAGCAACAAGACATAGTGTCCTCAAAGGATTTTGTTTGGGCTCATTATGTGGTGTTCACTGCTATATAGTTCTTAGATTGTAGTGCTGTACTTTGAGAGGGTATTGCCATCTTGATTGAGTCCATCTTTTCTTTTTTCTTTTTTATACATGCTCTAGTAAAGGTGATTCTGAATAGTTTTGCTTTTGGTTAGTATATGCAAGGGTTCCGGTTTGTAGCAATCTTGCAATGGGAGGCAATGTATTGTTTGAAAACTCCTTTGTAGTTGAGTCTCACGAGCCTCTATAAGTCAGTTATCCTTCAATATTCTACAATACCCTTGCAGGGGTTTGCTGCATGGTGCACACAAATTAAAGGCATATGTGAGTCATTTAGAACAATTGTGCTGATGATCAAGCGACAAGGCTTTCCTTCTCTCAAGGTTGAAGAGGTTTTCATGTGGAAACAATGTGGGGACAAAAGTAGCATAACTCATACTTTTATGTTGATGGATATTATTGCCTTTGAATTTCACACTATGGATCATAAGTATTGGAACTTTGGTGAATGCATTATCTAGTATATCCATCTTCAAAATGCACTAAAGAAAGATCTATAGATAACAATAATGACTACCATAAGAGATGGGTGTACATAAGCCCAATACTATGTGGGTTCATGCAATAGTGCATTTTATGGAAGAGACATGGTCCCTAACAATTGTGTTTGTTCTTATGGAGAGTGACTTTGGGCTACATGAAAGCAGGTTAGTACATGAAAAGGAACAACCCTACATATGTCATCCTTTCTTGTCATTATTGTGAAACTCCATAAGGTTGCATAGAACTTAAGATAAAAGAATTGTAGATGTGTAGAAGGTTGTTTTTGGACTTAAGCCTCTCTTTATGTATTTGGATTCCAGGAATATGTTTGTTTAGCATCAACTTTGGTGCATACACTCGTGTGGATGATAGGGTGAGTCAGATTCTTGATTATCTTAGAATTTGAATGTTCTACGATATCTCAGATTGAAGAGATAGTGCTTTACTTTGAGGATAGAAGATTTTTTAGAAGCCCTACTCTAAAGGTCATGAAGAGCTTTTAGTATTCACTCTTGCCCATGTTTGTTCAACTTAGCAGTGATGTTGTCTTACTTATCAGTTGTGTGATCCAACTCTTTTGTCTTCTCTATGTGTATGATCTGTATAAGAGTGACTGGCTCTTTGTATGCATGTGTATGGTCGGTGGAAGGTCTCTATATGAGTGGCCATTGATCCTATATGCATGTATGAATTTTCATGGGAATTAAAGTTGCTCTATTGCTCTACCTAATCTTGTTCTTGTCCAAGAGAGTGCATACTCCACCTCCTCAACTCAAACTTGGTATTCAATCACCTATCTACAGCTTCCTATGAAAAAACATTTTGTCTTTGGAGCATTTACTAGTTGCCTACCTTCACAAGATATATCTTCTGTACTTTCAACTTTAGTTGATTGTGCTTTCAAGGTCTTTGAATGACTACAACAATCTTGCCTCCTTGATCAAACATGCATTTGTTGTTATCCTTTACCCTTTTTATTTTGTTCATGATGTGTATCTTTCTCATCATTTGATAAACTTTGTTGACCTTCCAAAATCAGTGATTTGGAAACTTGAAAAAGGGTGTCTTTATTATTCAGTGTGTTGGGCTTTTGGGCTTGGTCATCTTCAAACAATTGATTCTCACATTGAAGCTCAAATCAGAGAGTAGGTTGTAATCAACATATTTATGAACCATTTATGATAAATGGCTCTTTGTTCTGGCAAGGAATGGGTTTTATCTTTGTGTTTTGTTGTGTGTATGTGTATTTGTATGTGTATGTGTATGTGTATGTTTGTGTACATGCGTTTATGATAGATTTTGAAGATGTTATGGCTTTATATTTCAGAGATTGAATGGATCAGTGTCTTTGAAGTGCCTGATTTCATTTGAAAGGGCACTAATGGCTTATATTTACAGATTCTTTAAAGCGTCGATCATGGGATCATGGAAAGCTGTGTGCAACTCTCTCTCTCTCTCTCTCTCTCTCTCTCTCTCTCTCTCTCTCTCTCTCTCTCTCTCTCTCCCCCCCCCCCCCCCTCCCCCTCCCCCACATATGTGTGTGTGTGTGTGTAGTTGATATTATATAAATTGTTCAGTCCAGTTTAATACATGTTTACTACGAGCTGCAGGATTTGATGATCAAAATGTCTTACTGGTTGAGAAGCACCATTTCGGCAATTCGTTTCAGTGAATTATAGAGAAAAATGAACTCACTGAATACTTACCAAAACATTGATCAGGAGGGTTCGGAGTAATAAGGAAGCTAATTATCAATATGGAACTCTATGATTAAAGCTCTTGAAGCTTCTCTAGTTGCTAAGGAAGATGTGGAGTGTTATCTTAGATTTTTATGATTGAATGGAAGAATGTGGGGTACTATCTTCATGACAATTAATTTCAGCAAATTACTCAGCAAAATGTTTCTGTACAGCTTCTTCCACAGAAATGAAGCCATCTCTGAAAATGCT
>MU264592.1:5000-23913 GCA_020310875.1 Ceratopteris richardii
ATGGCCTATCATAATAGTCCTGTAGTTCCCTGGGTCCATCATATCACCGGACTTATGGATAGGCGTAATGGTATGCATAGTCCATGAGTCGGGTAATCCCTCAACCAAAGCACGGTTGAAGAGATGGGCGATCAAGTGGGAAACTACATCTGCTGCGTATATAAAGTGCTCTCCCTGTAGCCCCGTGTGGTCTGCTGAACGGCCATGCTGTAGCCTATGGATGGCCTGTCGTACCATGCCTGCTGTGAAGAGGGTGGATATCACCGGACGCGGTGTGGAAGGAATCGGTAATGGTGGCTGTCCTGGGACGTCATATAACCTCTGGGCGTAGGTGTGCCAAGTCGAAGGATCGGCTATGGGTGTAGGTGGACGTGGCTCACGTAGTGCCCTCCACGCGGTGGCACAATCCCTACTCATGAGAAGGTCGATCAACTCTGCCTCCTGTCGCTCCTCGAAAGCTCGCCGCTTCCTGCGTGTGAGGGCTCGCATCTGTCGTCGTGCCTCCCTCTCTGTGATGGATCCCAAGATACTCTGTGCTCTGAGATGTCGGTATAGTCGCCTACACTCCTCATCGTACCATCTATTCTGGGGTGTATGCCCCAGCCGTGTCGGATGTGCAGTGCTGTGGGTGGTGTATGGGAAGCTGAGAGTAGCAGATGTATGGAGGATCGAGGAGAAGTGGGCGGTGAGGGTGTCCAAGGAGGCAGAGGGATCAAGGGAGTAGATGCGCTCTCGAACATGGGAGCTATAGATATGTGCTAGCTCATGTCTAAAGTGAATGGTGGCATGGGCTCGTGGTTGTGTGGTGACGGGGTGGGGTATGCATGGTGAGCCGCGAATGGATAGGGCAAGATATGCGTGATCAGCTCCAATCGGTAAGGGTGGGATAGTGAATGAGGTGATCAGATGTGTCGCCTCCGGGGGTCCGATAACATAGTCTACCACACTGCCCCCCTGTGGTGTCGTGTGTGGAATGCAGGCGAGACCGCGCGAGGTGGGCCAGCTCCCCATCCCATTATATATAACGAGACGGTGTGCTGCTCCCATCTGGAGTAAGTGTCGGCCATATAAGGTGGGTGTGGCAGTGTCGGCTGAGGCTCTGAGTGTAGACATGTCCTCTATGGTACGAAGCATCTCAGGGTCGTCAAGGTCGTAGATATCACACTGGTGGCTCTGAGTGCGGGCATTGAAGTCTCCTACAAGGAAGACTTCACCCATCCCGGTATACTCCATAATCGTGTCACTGAGGCAGTCATATGGCGATGTGGTGTCTGGTCCCTTCCCTCCTGATGGCTGCTCAGGGGAATGTGTGAAGCGTGAACCAATGGGTGCAATATAGCATACGGCGAAGTACGCTGCTCTCTCCTCTGATAGCTGCAAGCGTATCCACATGAAACGTGCCTCTGGGTCTCTGGCTACCACCTGTACCCTGTGCTGTAACGACTGTCTATAGAGCACGGCTACTCCTCCTGATCCTCGTGTGGTGTGCTGTCTCATCTGACGGCGGTGAGCTGACTCCCACATATAGCCCTCAATCCTCGGTAGGCTCCTCCCCGGGCTCTCGTGTGTCTCTGTCAAGAAGATAATGTCTCTGCCCTCCATCACCTCCTCGAGTCTCCCTGGATGTGTCCATAAAGATCCATTGCAGTTCCAGACTGCAATGTGCACCTCCTGCTCTGCTGTCTCATAGGCCGCGAATCCCTAGTCAATGGGCCGTCCATCAATGATGATCCGACCGTCTCTGTAGAGGGCACGATGTCCCTCCCGTCTTGCTTGGAGGACACGTGGCATGCATGCCCGTCTGTGTTCTACCTGCATCCGTGTGAGGTCGTCATCCAAATAGATGGGGGTGCCCGGTGTAGTGCGTAGTACCGCCCGTGGTCTGAGAAAGTCTCTCCTCCTGGCCTCATCTGAGAACTGAAGGATAAGTGCTCTGCTCCGTGTGGTGTCCCGTCCTGCTCTCCATACTCTGGTGAAAGGAAGAGGCTCATCCGCGCGGTATCCAAGTAATGTGCACAAGCGACGCCCGTCCTGCTCTGGTGAACCGTCTGTCTCTGTGAGGCTGGAGACGCGAACATTGAGCCTGCGGGCCTGTCGCATCCGCTCCTCCTCAATGGTGGTATGCACTATGTGGATCTCCTCATGGTGGTTGTTCTTCTTTGCCTCCTGTCGAAGGTTCTTTTTGACAACCTCGACCCATCCATCTTTCTTAGTCTCAAGCTCGTTCTGCACCACCTCCATACACTCCTTCTTGATGGTCACCCGAATGTCCTCTAGATGTGGAGCGATCTCCCCCTCCTCGTGCATGCTGTCCAGTTTCGTTTTCATATCAGTAAGCGCATTGTGCAACTCCTCCAGGTCCCGTGAGTGCTGCTTGCGGGTAGCGAGAAGCTCTTCCCGAAGGGATTCGTTTTCCTTCTCCAAGGTTGTCACCTTGGTTTCGAGGGCGACAACTCTACGGGTAACCCCGTTCAGTGCAGAATCTCCTTCTTTCTTGTGTTTTCCTATCAACTCTCGGAGAGCATGCTCTAAGGTGGCCAACTGTTCGTCCAGCTTGGGAGCCATGAGAGAGAGAGGGAGAGAGAAAGAGAAGAGGGTAGATGGTTGTGGCTGTTTGCACAGCAGGTTACAATTGCCAAACCCTAAATCAGGGCTTTGAAACCCTAAAAT
This sequence comes from Ceratopteris richardii, assembly GCA_020310875.1. Classification (NCBI taxonomy): domain Eukaryota; kingdom Viridiplantae; phylum Streptophyta; class Polypodiopsida; order Polypodiales; family Pteridaceae; genus Ceratopteris; species Ceratopteris richardii. The sequence goes on from MU264592.1 coordinate 7,671, forward strand.
CAGAGTCTTCAAACCCTAAAATTAGTGCTGCATCTAAAAATAGAGAGAGATTCAAACTCATTGCTGAGGGGGGAAGGCTGCAGAACCCTAACCCTAAAGGCAGAGTTTCGAAACCCTAAAAATCCAAGTTTGTGCCTCCTTCAAAACAAGCTGTCCACATTCAAAACCCTAGAAATCAGAGCTGCGCCTCTTCAGAACTTAAAAACAGAGCCTTGCCTCTTCAAAACCTTAAAAATCAGATCTACGCCATCTTCGAAACCCTAAAATCAGAGCAGCCAAAACCCTAAAATCACAGCAACTGCCAGCTCAGAACCCTAAAAACACAGCTGCGCCAACTTCGAGACCCTAAAATCAGAGCAGCCGCCAGCGTCAGAACCCTAAAATCAGAGCTGCGTCAACTTCGAAACCCTAAAATCACAGAGAGAGGTGGCGGACAGGGCGACGGGCAGCAGAGAGGTGGCGGACGGGCAGCAGAGAGAGAGAGAGAGAGAGAGAGAGAGAGAGAGAGAGAGAGAGAGAGAGAGAGAGAGAGAGAGAGAGAGAGAGAGAGAGAGAGAGAGAGAGAGAGAGAGAGAGAGAGAGAGAGAGAGAGAGAGAGAGAGAGAGAGAGAGAGAGAGAGAGAGAGAGAGAGAGACTTTTTAACGTCTATTAAAGGCCAAAATCGGCCTATGAGACAAAACAAATATATCAATATGATCCAATCCACTGTGATCCCAAAAAAGGAAAATAAAGTGTGAGTACAAAACAGAGTATAAGAGGAGTGGATAATAATAGCTTGCGTCGAGGGTGTGGGGTGCTATGGGCATGCACTCTATATGCTCAATAGTTGAGATACAAATATGATATCCATAGGGAGGGGAAGCTCGGTGGTGTCATAACCCTCTAAATGTCTCGAGTGGGTGTAGGATATAATGCATCGGTGGGTAAGGCATCGTGGCGATCCGCAAAATGCTCTACTCGAGGTCGACAGGAGTGCGTTGCTGACGTCTCCGTATCTCCATGTCATTGCGTGCGTGAATCGCTTGAATCTCTCTCTGGTGGGGACGGGATCTCCGGAGTGGGGGTCTCGGTCATCGACGATGTCGTCGAAGCTTCTCTGCTCTCTGTAATGTGACACCCCGCGTCGATCTAGGTCCTTGAGTGGTTGTTGGTCTGAAAAAAATATGTAGTATAAGTCTGGGGTGTCTGGTGTATCTCCATCTGCTACTGGAGAAGTGATGCACGGCGGTGCTTGAGCTCTACTAGGAAACGACCTAGAGGGCGCTGGTCCTCCATCTCCAATAAAGCCCTGATCTCTCTACCCCCCTGAAGAGCTGTGGGTAGCGGTCTCTGATGTCCTCATATGCCTGGCATCTGCATGTGTAGTGCTCCTCGTCCTCCACCTCCTCTCGGCATATCCTGCATAATCTCTCATACCTAGGGCTATGTGTTGCACGCCCAACCTCAATCTCTCATACCTAGGGCTATGTGTTGCATGCCCAACCTCAATCTCGAGCTGCTGTGATGATACTTTGAGCTGCCCAATGGCCACTCTCTCTGCTGGTGCCATGTATGTATCCATGTATCGTGGTCTCTGAATGAAACCATCCGCTGTCACATTCAGGAAGTGCTCTGTAGTGTTGCCTCTTTGTGGAAAGAGGCTCCCGTGGTGCTACCGATGTCTTCTTGACGTGTATCTGTAGTAGGTCCTACGGATGATCCTGTTCCTCTCCGAATGAGAGAGGGTAATGTAGGGGGAAGAGAGGTCATACTGAAAAGGGGGGAGATCTGTAATGCTCATGCCATGGTCTGCTAACGATCGGTAAGTCTGTGCGAATCATACTCTCTCATGCCCCACCTCTGCCAACTGTCTAGAGGTCTCAAATGCAAGCATGGTGAGTCTGCTGGTGGGGAGCTCTTTGATTCTCAGAATAAAGGTCACCAGCTGAAAGAGGGCTTCCACTAGCATCGGTGGTGTGCCTAGCTCAGCTCGTATAATGTCATGTGGAATGGAGGGCTTGCTGCGGAGCAAGCGTGAGATCATGGTGACTTGGGGCCTCTCAATCCGCGTCCACATCACCTCCGTGATCCCTGGTGCCCATACTACCGCTGCATACATCAATGCGGGTGTCACTAGAGTATCAAAGAGCCACCCCTTAGTCCGGGGCTCCTGAAAAAGTGCTTGAAAGCAGCGTCTCTCCAATCCTGCAAGTGCCGCATAGCCTCGCGTCAATCTATCTCTCGTTGCATGTGCCATGGAGAATACCCATGTGCTACCCGAGGTGATACCTAGGTAGACGTAGGAGTCCACTACCTTTCTGTCCTCCGGCTTCGGTGAAGGAGGCGCGATGGCGTTTTGTCCTAGAGGTATGGAAGATCATGACCTTGGTCTTGCCAAGGTTCACTCTGAGTCCTCTCTCCATGCAGAAGGTATTGAGCGCCTGTAAATGTGATTGCAATCCCTCATGTGACTCTGAAAGAAAAACAATTTCATCAACATATAATAGGATGTGTACTGGCGTACCTCGGAGGTTTCCTCCTAGCTCTCCTGCTCGCTGTATATACTCCGTGATCTCGTCGATGTAGAGACCGAAGAGAGTGGGTGAAAGAGGGAAACCTTGTTTCACACCAATGGTGCTAACAAGGCTGTCTGATACGCCGCCGGAGCAGCGCATCCTGCCTGTGACTCGTGCATACAAAGCATGGATGTCCCATAGCATGTTTGAGGGTAGTTGCAACTCATGGAGTCTCCGTAGTAGTCTCTCTAGAGGGACCATGTCGAAGGCTTTGCGGAAATCCACAAAGTAGCAGTATAGTCTCCGCTTCCTCGCCTTCGCGCTCTCAATCAAGCAACGAAGTACGAAGATGTGGTCGATGGTGGAGAAAGTGCGGTGGAAGCCTGCCTGGCTGGGTGCTCTGATCCGAGCTGCCTCAGTGTATGTACTTAGCTCTGCCTCTAGTGCCTCTAGTACTGCCCCATAGATCTTGCCAAGATGTGGCCTATCATAATAGTCTTGTAGTTCCCTGGGTCCATCATATCGCCAGACTTATGGATAGGCGCAATGGTATGCATAGTCCACGAGTCAGGTAATCCCTCAACCAAAGCACGGTTGAAGAGATGGGCGATCAGGTGGGAGACTACATCTACTGCCTATATAAAGTGCTCGCCCTGTAGTCCCGTGTGGTCTGCTGAACGGCCATGCTGTAGCCTATGGATGGCCTGTCGTACCATTCCTGCTGTGAATAGGGTGGATATCACAGGACGCGGTGTGGGAGGGATCGGCAATGGTGGCTGTCCTGGGACGTCATATAACCTCTGGGCGTAGGTGTGCAAAGTCTCAGGATTTGCTATGGGTGTAGGCGGGCGTGGCTCACGGAGGGCCCTCCATGCGGTGGCGCAATCTCTACTCATTAGAAGGTCAAACAACTCTGCCTCTTGTCTCTCCTCGAAAGCTCGCCTCTTCCGGCGTGTGAGGGCTCGCATCTATCGTCGTGCCTCCCTCTCTGTGATGGATCCCAAGATACTCTGTGCTCTGAGATGTCGGTATAGTCGTCTACACTCATCGTACCACCTATTCTGAGGTGTATGCCCCAGCCGTGTCGAATGTGCAGTGCTATGGGTGATGTATGGAAAGCTGAGAGTAGCGGATGTGTGGAGGATCAAGGAGAAGTGGGCGGTGAGGGTGTCTAATGGGGTAGAGGGGTCAAGGGAGTAGATGCGCTCTTGAACATGGGAGCTATAGATATGTGCTAGCTCATGTCTAAAGTGAATGTTGGTATGGGCGTGTGGTTGTATGGTGGCGGGTATGCAAGGTGAGCCGCGTATGGATAGGGCGAGATATGCGTGATCAACTCCAATCAGTATGGGTGGGATGGTGAATGAGGTGATGAGATGAGTCCCCTCCGGGGGTCCGATAACATAGTCTACCACATTGCCTCCATGCGGTGTCGTGGGTGGGATGCAGCTGAGACCACCCGAGGTGGGCCATGTCACCATCCCATTATATATAATGAGACGGTGTGTTGCTCCCATCTGGAGTAGGTGTCGGTCGTATGAGGTGGGTGTGGCGGTGTCGGCTGAGGCTCCGAGTGTAGACATGTCCTCCATGGTGCGAAGCATCTCAGGGTCATCAAAATTGTAGATATCACACTGGTGGCTCTGAGTGCGGGCATTGAAGTCTCCTACAAGGAAGACTTCACCCATTCCGGTATACCCCATAATGGTGTCACTGAGGCAGTCATATGGCGATGTGTCTGATCCCTCTCCCCCTGAGGGCTGCTCGGGGGAATGTGTGAAGCGTTAGCCAATGGGTGCAATATAGCAGATGGCGAAATACGCTCCTCCTCTCCTCTGATAGCTGGAGGCGTACCCACATAAAACGTGCCTCTGGATCTCTGGCTACCACCTGTATCCTGTGCTGTAGTGACTGTCTATAGAGCACGACTACTCCTCCTGATCCTCGTGTGGTGTGCTGTCACATCTGTCGGCGGTGAACTGACTCCCACATGTAGCCCTCAATCCTCGGTAGGTTCCTCCCCGGGCTCTCGTGTGTCTCTGTCAAGAAGATCATGTCTGTGCCCTCCATCACCTCCTCGAGTCGCCCTCGATGTCTCCACAAAGATCTATTGAAGTTCGAGACTGCAATGTGCACCTCTTGTTGTGCTGTCTGGTAGTCCACGAATCCCTAGTCAATGGGTCATCCATCGATGATGACGTGATCGTCTTTGTATAGGGCACGATGTCCATCCCGTCGGGCTTGGAGGACACGCGGCATGCATGCACATCTGTGCTCTACCTGCATCCATGTGAGGTCATCATCCAAATAGATCGGGGTGCCCGGTGTAGTGCGTAGTACTGCTTGTCGTTTGGGGAAGTCTCTCCTCCTTGCCTCATCCGAGAACTGAAGGATAAGTGCTCTGCTCCGTGTGGTTTCTCGTCGTGCTCTCCAGGCTCGACTGAAAGGAAGAGGCTCATCTGCGCGATATCCAAGTAGTGTGCACAAGCGACGCCCATCCTGCTCTGGTGATCCGTCTGTCTCTGTGAGGCCGGAGATTCGGACATTGAGCCGTCAGGCCTGTCGCATCCTCTCGTCAATGGTGGTGTGTGCTATGTGGATCTCCTCATGGTGGTGGTTCTTTTTTGCCTGCTTTCGAAGGTTTTTTTTGACAACTTTGACCCATCCATCTTTTTTAATCTCAAGCTCGTTCTAAACCACTTCTATGCACTCTTTCTTCATAGTCGTCCGTATGTCCTCTAGTTGTGGGGCGATCTCCCCCTCCTCATGTATGTTGTCTAGTTTCGTCCTGATATCAGTGAGCCCAGTGTGCAACTTCTTTTGATCGTGTGAGTGCTGCTTACGGATATCAATAAGCTCCTCTCGTAGGGACTCATTTTCCTTCTCCCGTAGGAAGTCTCTCCTCCTGGCCTCGAGAATTGAAGGATAAGTGCTATGCTCCGTGTGGTGTCTCGTCCTTCTCTCCAGGCTCGAGTGAGAGGAAGAGGCTCATCCGTGCGATATCCAAGTAGTGTGCACAAGGATGCCCGTCCTGCACTGGTGATCTGTCTGTCTCTGTGAGGTCGGAGACGCGGACATTGAGCCTTCGGGCCTGTCGCATCCGCTCCTCCTCAATGGTGGTGAATGTTGATCTCCTCATGGTGGTTGTTCTTCTTTGCCTCCTGTCGAAGGTTTTTTTGATAACTTTGACCCATCCATCTTTTTTAATCTCAAGCTTGTTCTGAACCACCTCTATGCACTCTTTCTTGATAGTCGTCCGTACGTCCTCTAGCTATGGGGCGATCTCCCCTCCCTCACGTATGCTGTCTAGTTTCGTCCTCATATCAGTGAGCCCAATGTGCAACTTCTCCTGATCATGTGAGTGTTGCTTACGGATAGAAAGAAGCTCCTCCCGTAGGGACTCATTTTCCTTCTCCAAGGTTGCTACCTTGGCTTCGAGGGCGGAAACTCTTCGGGTAACTCCGTTGAGTCGAGAGTCTCCTTCTTTCTTATGTTTCCCTATCAACTCTCGGAGGGTATGCTCTAGCCTCTAAGGCAGCCATTTGTTCTTCTAACTTGGGAGCCATTAGAGAGAGAGAGAGAGAGAGAGAGAGAGAGAGAGAGAGAGAGAGAGAGAGAGAGAGAGAGAGAGAGAGAGAGAGAGAGAGAGAGAGAGAGAGAGAGAGAGAGAGAGAGAGAGAGAGAGAGAGAGAGAGAGAGAGAGAGAGAGAGAGAGAGAGAGAGAGAGAGAGAGAGAGAGAGAGAGAGAGAGAGAGAGAGGCTGCGGTTAGGGGGGGGGGGGGGGGGGGAGTTTGTAGTTAGGTGTTAGAGGTAGGGTTAGGGGTTTGAGGATTATGCTAGGGTGAGGGTTTCAAGCTAAGTTCGAACTAGGGTGCTCTGCTCAGCGAACTGCGAAACTCTTCAGGTCTGTGGCCCTTTTACTCAGCTGCCCTGAAACCTCAACTGTAGAACCTTCCTGCTCAGCGATGCTCTTTGCTCAGCTGCCCCAAAAACCCTAACTGTGGAACTCAACTGCGCCCTCTGCCCATGCTCGATCCTCTGCTCAGCTGCGCCTATTAACTGTTCTTCGCTTCTCAAGCTTCTGCTCCGCTGCACCCTTGAACTCCAGCGCCCCTGCTCAGACACCACGAAACCCTAAGTGCAGACAGACCGGAACCCTAACTGCGGAAACCCTAACTGTGGACAGACCGAAACCCTAACTGCGGACAGTCTGAAGCCCTAACTGCGGAGAGAGAGAGAGAGAGAGAGAGAGAGAGAGAGAGAGAGAGAGAGAGAGAGAGAGAGAGAGAGAGAGAGAGAGAGAGAGAGAGAGAGAGAGAAAGAAAGAAAGAAAGAAAGAAAGAAAGTGTTTTTACGTCTATTAGGAGGCCGAACTCGGCCTATGAGACAAATCGATGTACATGGGTGTATCTTCTGTCAATCAGAAAAGATAAAAGTGCTGAAAAGAAACTGGTTAAGCTGATATAGATCTCCGTAGTATGCATGTGGGGATACCCATGAAAGTGGTGGGGGGTGTATGGAGTGCGATATCTATGATAGTCTATATGCAAAAGGGTAGTACAACAACCATGAGAATGCATCTAAAACGACTAACTAGCTCCATCCTGTGCTAGTGGGTGGGATGTAATATGTGATACATAGGTGGAGGTGGAGTCAGGGCCACCCTGATGGCTGCAACGGGATCGGCCATCATCTGGGATCGTCTCTCCTCCATGGCGCGATGGTCACAAGCCTGGATCTCCGCAATCTGGTGTCGGTGAAGTCTCTGGGCCCGATATCCTATAGCACGGGGTCGTCTCCTAGCTCGAGATACCTGAGCCTGCTGAAGAGTCACCCCGCTCGGTATGTGGGCTGAGGGGGGGAGGGCTGCAGCACGTCGTGGAATAAAGAAGTCAGTGAGCTGACTCTGTCTCCCTCCTGTATGGAGTGCTACAGTAGGCTGGAGTAGGGAATCTCTGTGACTCTGTATCTCTAGTAAGAATCGCGCGAACTGTCGCTGGTCTCTAGAGTCCATGATCTCTCGGAGGGTGGGCTGCCCTGCAAACAGAGTCTCGTATCTGCCTCTGATGCCATCATATGCGCTACATCTGCATACAAAGTGCTCCTCATCCTCCATCTCTACTCTGCATACTCTGCATATCCGCTCCTCTCTGGGAATGTCTGCGGCTCTGCCCGTCTCAATCTCGAGTCGGTGTGATGAGACTCTCAGCTGGCCAATCGCTACCCTCAAGCTATGAGGCATGTGAGTATCCATGTAGCGTGGTCGCTGGATGAAACCGTCAGCTAGTATGTCTATGAACTGGTCTCGATAGTGCGATAGTCTCGATCCCATGTGTGCTGTGTGCCATGTCTGACTAATGTAGAGCTGCCAGAGATCCTGTCTGAGCACAACATTCCTCTCACGACGAGAGAGGTGGATGTGAGGTGAGTCTGGGTCATACTGAAAAGGCGGCAATCTGTCCATATCAAGTCCATGACTATCAAACCAGACTCTAACCTGAGTGTACCAAGCTCTCTCATATCCTAACTCTGATATCTGTATAGATGCCTCAAGAGCTCTGTGTGTGAGTCTATCTGTAGGGAGGTCCCTAATCCTCTGAATAAAGCAGATAGTCTGGAATAGTGCCTCTACTGCCATGGGTGGTGCAGCTAGCTCTGCCCTGATGATGTCATGTGGCACCGACTGTTTCCCACGAAATAATCGCGAGATCATACGTACCTGTGGCCTCTCGATCGCACTCCACTGGGTGACTGTGAGACCTGGGGCCCAAACCGTCGCAGCATACATCATAGCTGGTCTGACCAGTGTGTCAAATAGCCAGCCCTTCGTGCGGGGCTCCTGGAAGTGTGCTTGGTGACATCTCCGTTCTAACATGGCTAAAGCTGCATATCCACGTGTGAGTCTATCGGTGGCTGCCTGTCTCATGCTGAAGGGGCCAGGCAAGCTCGTGAATGTGACTCCGAGATAGACATAGGAAGTGACCACCTCAATCTGTCCACCACCAGCTCTGAATCCTGCTCCATTCCTCACCATGGGGGAGGTGTGGAAGATCATGACCTTGGTCTTGCCAAGGTTTACTGTCAAGCCCCTCTGTGTACAAAACTCATCCAGGGCCTCAAGGTGGCGCTGTAATCCCTCGGGTGACTTTGAAATCAAGACAATGTCATCGGCATATAATAAAATGTGGACATGTGTACCTGCGAGGTCTGCACCCTCTCCTCCAGCTCGGAGAATGTAGTCCTCAATCTCGTCAATGTAGAGACCAAATAGAGTGGGAGAGAGTGGGCAGCCTTGCTTAACACCGATGGTGCTAGCAATGGCCTCAGACATACCTCCTGGACACCGTACCCTCCCAGTCACCTGCTCATAGAGTGCATAGATGGCCCAAATCATCCCTGATGGTACTCCCAAGCTCTGGAGGCGTTGGAAGAGCCTCTCGCGCGGCACTGTATCAAAAGCTTTGCGGAAGTCCACAAAGCAGCAATATAGCCTCTTCTTCCGCACCCTTGCCCCATCAATGAGGCAGCGCAGAATGAAGATGTGATCAATAGTAGAGAAAGCTCGTCGAAAACCTGCCTGGCCTCGTGCTCGTAGCCCCTCAGTCTCTGCATATGAACTGAGCTCTGCCTCAAGTATGGCACCGTATAGTTTGGCCATGGTGTGGCCAATCATGATGGTCCTGTAGTTCCCTGGATCCAGGGTGTCGCCAGATTTGTGGATAGGCACAATGGTGTGCCTAGTCCACTCCTCTGGGAAGCCCTCTCCTATAGCCCGGTTGAAGACATGTGCAATCAACGGGGCTATAGTGGAGGCTGCATATATGAGATGCTCGCTCTTCAGTCCTGCGTGGTCTGTCGAACGTCCATGTCGAAGTCGTCGTATGGCCCTCTCAACCATCTTTGCTGTGAAGAGAGAAGAACTAGTAGGGCGAGGCTCAAGTGGCTGGGGAATGGGAGGCTGCCTAGGTACCTCATATAACCTCTGAGCATAATCATGCCATGTGTGTGGGTCTCCAATAGGTGTGGTCGGGCGTGGCTCTCGTAGGCTGCGCCATGCTGCAGCACTGTCCATACTCATAAAGAGATGGTATAGCTCAAGCTCCTGTGCCTCCTCAAAGGCTCGCCTCTTTCGACGTGTGAGAGTCTTCATCTGTCCCTTGGCCTCTCTCTCTGTGATCTCTCCCAATGCTCGCTGAGCTCGTAGTCGGCGGTAAAGATCTCTGCAATCCTCATCATACCAACGATGTTGTGGCATAGTCCCGGGAGGAGGTGTGTGACGAGAATGGATGGTGTGTGGGAAGGAGCTGATGGCTGATGTCTGAAGAACTGATGCTATCTGAGAGGTGAGTAGGGATAGTGGAGTGTCAGGATGAAGTAAGAGAAGACCCTGCTCGACTCGAGCCGCATATATGTGAGCTAGCTCGTGTGTGAAGTGGATGGTGGTGTGTGGGATGCGTGCTGCGGGTATGCGTGTAGGGGTGTCTCCCTTCAGGGAGAGTGCGAGGTATGTGTGATCGGCCCCAATGGGTATGGGTGGGATGGTGAATGAGGTAAGTAGGTGGATGGCCTCTCTGGACCCCATGACGTAATCTACTGTACTTCCCCCGCCATCTGTGACTGAGTGTGGTATGCATGTCAATCCTCCTGAGGTAGGCCACTGAGTCATCCCGTTATAGATAACGAGATTATGTCGAGAGCCTAGTCTGAGTAGGTGAGTGCCATAGTGAGTGTGTGTAGGGTCAGCTGAAGCTCGAGCTGTAGACTCATCCTCTATGGTATGTAGTATCTCCGGGTCTTCTGGGTCAAATATCTCACACTGATCATTGCCTGTCCTGGCATTGAAGTCTCCCATAAGGAAGACTTCCCCTAATGCAGAGTACTCTGTAATCTCTTCTGACAAGCAAGTGTATGGTGAGTCCTCCTCTCGATCTATGATAGCGAAACGCGAGCTAGAAGGAGCAAAGTAGCATAATGCTATGAAGATGATCCGCTCCTGCGAGAGCTGGAGTCGAATCCAAAGATATCTGGCCTGTGAATCACGTGCGACTATCTGTATCCTGCTCTGAAGTCCATCTCTAAAGAGTATGGCTACTCCTCCTGATCCTCGGGTGGTGTGCTGACGTGTACACTCTCTGTATGTGGACTCCCACTGAAAACCGTGGACACGAGGTAGGCCCCGGTTCGGGCTCTCATGTGTCTCTGTGAGCATAATGATGTCTTTGTCTTTGCGCACCTCTTCCAATCTCTCTGGGTGTGTCCATAGATCTCCATTGCAGTTCCAAACTGCAAGGTGTATCTCCTCGAGTGTCTCACAGGCCGCGAATCCCTATGGGATGGCCTTGCCATCAATGATGACACGACCATCTCTGTATGAAGCCTTCTTTCCTTCTTTGCGAGCTTGATGTACTCTCGGCATGCATGCACGACGGTGTGCTACCTGCATGGGTGTGAGATCATCGTCAAGGTAGATGGGGGGGCCATCAAGTGCTCTCAAAATCACCCTCCTGCGTAGGAAAGTAGATCTTATATCTTCGGAAGGGAAGTGTAGAATGAGAGCTCTCTTCTTCGTGGGGTCTCGTCCCGTTCTCCAAGACTTGATGAATGGGGGGGACTCCTCTTTGTAGCCGAGTATCTTGCATAGTGTTTTCCCATCGGACTCGGGGGTAGAGCCTTCTTTTTCTTCAATGCCCGTGATGCGTACATTGAGACGGCGGGCATGTCTCATCTTTTCTTCCTCAATAGTGGTGTGCACGATGAGGGCTTCTTCCTTTTGTGCTTTCTCTTTGGCTTCTTTTTTGATGTTCTTCTTCACTATGTCGATCCACCCTTCTTTGGTAGCTTCTAATTTGTTTTCCATGCTCTCGGTCAAGGATTTGGTGAGTTCTTCTTTGAGAGCTTCTGTCTTGTTCATATTAATCTCTCCCTCTTCGGGTGTAAGAGAGACCATTGAAGCTTTGAGGAGCTCCAATTCCTCTTTCATGTTTGCCCTCTCCTTAGTCCATTCTTCTTTCTCTTTTTGCCATGCTTCCCTCTCCTTATGATATGTTTCTACTTCCTTCTCGAGCTTTGAGAGGCGGCTGATGATGGCCGTGATAGTGGAGTCCACCATCTTCTTGTTTTCTTTGATAGCTATGGTCAGTTTGTCCTCCATTTTTGTCAAATCGTCCTTCTTAGCCGTAGCGCTCATTGCATTCGAAGATGAAAGAATACTCAGAGTACTGAGCCTAAAGACTTGCGATGAAGACGGGAGCGCGCCCGATGCGCGATGGAGCAAAGGTGGGAGTGGCTAATAACTGTAGGAAACAGTTATTAGTCCGGGGCAGGGACACTTCAGAGAGCAAGGTCGGGTTAGGTTTTTTGGGGCAAGGTCGGGTTTGGGGTTAGGGTTAGGGTTAGGTTTTTTGGAGCAAGGTCGGGTTAGGGTTTCGAGGGATTAGGGTTAGGGTTTCGGTTTAGGGTTAGGGTTAGGTTAGGGTTAGGTCATGGCTAGGGTTAGGGTTAGGGTTAGGTTTTTTTGGCATTTTAAGGTTAGTGCTTGAGTCGTATGGATACATGATGTGGATTAGGGTTTCGATAAGGGTTGGAGGGTAAGTTGGTGACGGCTGTGGCTGGATCGCGGGTGCCGACGACTGTGGCGGGAACGGTTGACGCGTTGGGCAGGGATCGGTTGTGGAGGGCGGCGGGCTGGGTCGGGCAGGTGCAATGGTGGTGGGCGGGAGACGTCGGGTAGAGACCAGGGCGGAGTGAGGCAATCCCGGTGTAGGGCCAGGCGGGGCAGAGAAGGGCCGGGCAGCGCCGAGCAGAGGGAGGCAGGGCAGCGCCGAGCGGGTGCAGGGAGAGGGTCAGCGCCGAGCGGGTGCCCCGAGCAGAGGGCGGCAGGGCAGCGCCGAGCGGGTGCAGGGAGAGGGTCAGCGTCGAGCGGGTGCAGGGAGAGCTCGAGCGGGTGCAGAGAGAGAGAGAGAGAGAGAGAGAGAGAGAGAGAGAGAGAGAGAGAGAGAGAGAGAGAGAGAGAGAGAGAGAGAGAGAGAGAGAGAGAGAGAGAGAGAGAGAGAGAGAGAGAGAGAGAGAGAGAGAGAGAGAGAGAGAGAGAGAGAGAGAGAGAGAGAGAGAGAGAGAGAGAGAGAGAGAGAGAGAGAGAGAGAGAGAGAGACAGAGAGAGAGAGAGCGCGGGGGAGGGAGGGGGGGAGGGAGCGGGGGGGGGGGGGGGGGGGGAGGGAGGGAGGGGTTTCATTTTTGCATGATGCTGCCTTAATGAAGTCCCTAGTTGAGCAATGCTATAAGAAAATTGTCAAGCTTTAGCCCCGTGGTGTTTGGGAGTATGGGTGTATAATTTCTTAAAAGGGCCTTTTGGGTTCTTAGAGAAGGGTTATAATGTGAAGCCCTTTAAAATGTTAGAACATGGAAGGCGTAAGAACACCCCAATAATATGCCATACAAACATAACTCCAAAGTTCATGAGGAGATCTACAGAATGACTATTATTCAGAGCCACTACGTTGGTTCATATAATCTTGCCATACATTCTAGTAGATCCAAGTGGGGCATGACTTCTAGCAGGCTCTTGAGGCATTTTAGAAGTGTTGATCCATCTTGGTAACGAATTGTCATTAACAGACAGCTGCATTAGGAAGGGTCATAGGACATCTAAGCATATTAATGTTTTCTAGAAATCTTGTCTCTTTATTGCCTGTTCTCCTCAAGACATTTTAAATTAGGTGTTTTTGCTGATGAATATAAGGTTTAATAGTGTCGATCATAGTGAATGGTATATAAACACTGTCATAGAATGTCGTGGCATTTCAAAGGAAAGGGGAGGAGACTGTGGGAGAGGGTTGGGGAACGGTGAGCGTAAGGGATGCTACTGATTTATATGAGCTGCTCAGGATCATCGGTGGTTGGTTCTTACATGGGCTCGTGTTTTTGATGTGCATCGCAGGTCTAAACATGGTTGTCTGTTCTGTCATGGGTGTACTCCAGCTGCTTATGTGGATTTTCTGGAGCTGGTTTGCTCGACATCCAGCCAGATATAAAGTATGGTTTGTGGCTCTTTCAAGTGGAACAGCTATGCTTCTAGAAATATATGATTTTCCTCCTATTTGGGGCATATTTGATGCACATTCCCTCTGGCATGCAGCCACAATCCCGTTAACATTTATCTGGTGGTCATTTGTAAAAGAAGATGCTATCTTGAGAACTTACCAGCTTACAAACTCAGTGCAGGTGGATAAGGGTCAAAAGGGCAGATAGGTACAGTGCAACGTTGGTTTATTAGATACGTGAAGTGAATTGTAATGCATTCTAGATATGGACTGAATGATATCATAGGACTATGTAACATGAGATGATGCCTTGAACATATTCTTAATGATATCACAGAGTAGAAGACAATAACTTGAAGACCATAAAAGAAAACAGGAAGGAAGCAAATAGTTTGCCTGCATGATGTGAAAGACAGGATTCAAGGTTCTGTAACTCACGATTGTAAGAGTCATATAAACCTAGCTTGACAGTGGACACACATCAATTTCAGGTTTCTTCTTTCCTTTTTTCCTTTTGGAATGATTAAAATGCAATTGTTATTTTTTGGTGAAATGTGAATTGTCATTCTTCCATCAGACTTCTGTTCCGTGTCTAAAAGAGTTGTGGAAGATCCACTTCACATTACAGTCTATATACTAATGGAACCAAAGGCATCTGCAGCCTTCATTGTTTGAAAAGCTGGTTATTGAGGGAAAAAGGACACTGTTTTTTCTTTTTGTACAGAAAACACTAGATGTATGTCAGGGAAGCCTTTGAGCTGTTGAAATTAAATGTACGCCAGAGAGGCCTCTGAGCTGTTGAATCCTATACCTGATAATATTGTTGGTAACAGTAAGCACTCAGATAACTTCTTGCTTCACTATTTTACATCTACAGTTTTCAAATGCAACTGTGAGATTGAGCAAAGCGTGGTCGCTTTTGGACTAACAAATTTCTTGCCATTCATGGAACGTGTCAGCAAGTTAATGTTTTCTGATATTGTCCTATTCATTGTGAATTGGTCCAGCTCCATCATTTCACTCGGCATTAATGGACCGTTGATCCCATGTTGTGTGGTATCATCGAATATATTGCATTTCCTTTGTTCACTGTCTTTTAATTTGTTTTAGGTTGGCTCTGATATTCTGGAAAAATTGTTGTAATTTTGGGCCCCAAGATCTTCCAATACAAAAAACCTTTGAGCATACACACTTAATTAAACAAGATGATAAGAGAGATAGAAAGAGATCTTGAGACAAGAGTAAGTAACGTAAGCAAAATGCTTACTCACTAAATATAGATGGCCGAATTACAACATGGGAGTACTCCTCAACCATATGATGTGGTGCACTCACTAAATGGAAGAATAGCGAAGAAGAAGATGATGTGTGTGAAGCGAATGAGCAACGAAGTGAACCTAACCTCACAAGAAAGTGCAACAACTCTGAAATTCAGCAAACCCTAATTCTGAAATTAGGGTTCAGAAACCTTAAAAACAGAATATAAGGTCAACTTACAAAAGATAGCTGCCACCACCTTGTAGAAGACTCCTTGCTCCAAGAGAGTAGCCTCTCCTTCACCATCCTTCACCTCCAAAGCTTCAGAACTCTAAGATTGACACAAGTAAGCATCAACTCTAGCTCAAGAATTGTCCAAATAGTGTGCTCATGACTTGCTTATATAGTTTTTGTGCTCCCCAATAAAGCATGTGTAAATCTTTGGCGAAAGAATCCATCGTTGGCTAAAAAAGCTGAGATCTTTTTTATTTAAAACCTCAATCGCTAGTTTTATGTTGATTTTACTTTTCATGCTAAAAATATTGCGATCGCTCAAATTGACCTAGCTTTTATTTTAATCGCTGAATTTACATGCTTTTGGCCATGCTGACTTATTAACCTAGCTGATTTTGAGTTTGGATCCTCAAAAATGGTCTTCCTCTATTTTGGGCTGAATAAGTGTTTGACTTTTCTCCCAATTTTGACCTTTGATGAAGAAATGAAGCATACCACCAGATAGCTCTCGCCTAGCTCTATCTATCTAGCCTAAAAAAGTTTAACCCAAACTGTACAAAAAATGCAATGTCCAAAATGTGGATTTGCTGAAAATGGACCATATGTACATTGACTTCCAACAAAAATTTAGGGTTTCATATATATATAAATATATATATATATATATATATATATATATATATTATATATATATATATATATATATATATATGTATGTATGTATGTATGTATGTATGTATGTATGTATGTATGTATGTATGTATGTATGTATGTATGTATGTATGTATGTATGTATGTATGTATGTATGTATGTATGTATGTATGTATGTCTGTATGTATGTATGTATGTATGTATGTATCTATGTATGTATCTATGTATGTATGTATGTATGTATATGTATGTCTATATATATATGTATATATATGTCTATATATCTCTATATCTATATGTATATATATGTATATATATATATATATATATATATATATATATATATATATATATATATATATAATATGTCTATATATATAGATATATGTATATATATATATATATATATATATATATATATATATATATATAATATATATATATATATATATATATATATATATGTATGTATGTATGTATGTATGTATGTATGTATGTATGTATGTATGTATGTATGGTATGTATGTATGTATGTATGTATGTATGTATGTATGTATGTATGTAT
>MU264593.1:2500-23911 GCA_020310875.1 Ceratopteris richardii
ATCATATCATGCATGCCACAAATGTAGGAGTCAAACAGCCTAACTGTTGGCCTGAAACTCTTCTCCATTTTTGGACAAGCATGGTGCCTGTATATGTATATATCCACAGTAGCGTTAACATGTTCTACTATCATGTAGAGGACAGCAAGCACATCATTTCAATGCACATTTCTGGGTTTTTTTGTTTGGGGTTGTTTTTCGGGGGTTGGGTGGTGGTAGTGGTTTTTTTGTTTTTTTCCTTTTGGGGGAAGGAGTGGGGGAGGGAGGGAAAAAGGGGGAAGGGGAAAGGGGAAAAAGGGGAGGGGGGGGGGGGGGCACGTACGTGCATGTGTGTGTGTGTGTGTGTGTGTGTGTGTGTGTGTGTGTGTGTGTGTGTGTGTGTGTGTGTGTGTGCGCGCGCGCGCGCGTGTGTGTGTGTGTGTGTGTGTGTGTGTGAGAGAGAGAGAGAGAGAGAGAGAGAGAGAGAGAGAGAGAGGGGGGGAGGGGGGAGAAAAGAAAGAAACGAAAAGAAAGTGTGTAAACATCTATTAGAAGGCCGAACTTGGCCTATGAGACAAATCAATGTACATGCCACATGGGTGTCTCTTGTGTCAATCGGGAGACACAAAAGTGCTGGAAAAAAACTGGTTAACCTGATATAAATCTCTGTAGTATGCATGTGGATAAGCCATGAAAGTTGAAGGGGGTGTATGGAGCACTATCTCTATGATAGTCTATATGCAAAAGGGTAGTACAAGCATGAGAATGCATCTGAGTGACTGACTAGCTCCATCCTGTACAAATGGCCCAATGGGCGGTGTAAGATGTATATATTAGTGGAGGTGGAGTCCGGGCTACCGGGATGGCTGCAGCGGGATCAGCCATCATCTGGGTTCGTCCCTGCTCCATGGCATGATGGTCAGGAGCTTCGATCTCCGCAATCCGGTGTCGGTGAAGTCTCGGGACGTGATAGCCTATAGCGCAGGGCCCTCTCCTAGATCGAGAAGTTTGAGCCTACTAAAGAGTCACCCCTCTCGGTGTGTCGACTGATGGGGCAAGGGCTGTTGCACATCGCAGAATGAAGAAGTGGGCTGTCTCTGTCTCCCTCTTATCTGGGCTGTTGCAGTGGGCTAGAGTAGGGAATCTTTGTGACTCTACATCTCTAGTAAGAATCGCCGGAGCTGTCACTCATCTCTAGAGTCCATGATCTCTTGAAGGGTAGGCTGCCCTCTAAACAGAGCCACATATCTGCTTCTGATGTCATCATATACCCTACATCTGCATACAAAGTGCTCCTCATCCTCCATCTCTACCCTACATATCCTACATACCTGCTCCTCTCTGGGAATGTCTGGTGCTCTTCTTGTCTCAATCTCTAGTTGATGTGATGAGACCCTCAACAAGCCAATCGCCACCCTCGAGCTATGAGGCATGTAAGTATCAATGTAGCATTGTCGTTGGATGAAACTATCATCTAGTATGGTCTAGGAACGGGTCTCGGTAGTGTGATAGTCTCGATCCCAAGTAGGGTGTGAGCCATGTCCGACTAATGTAGAGCTACCAGAGATCTAGCCTGAGCATAGCATCCCACTCACTGCGAAAGAGGGTGGATATAAGGTGAGTGTGGGTCATATTGAAAGGGTGGCAGTCTGTCCACATCCAGTCCATGACTATCGAACCACTCTCTATCGGGAGTGTCCCAAGCTCTCTCATACTCTGACTCGCAAAAAGTTTCCCATTCCAATTGACCATAGAGGAGGAAACATATTTCACCTACTTGAAGAAAAGGTTGCCATTTGCACCCATTCTTGTTGCTCTCAACTCGTCCACCACCTTCCACATGCATGTAGATGCAAGTCTAACTGCAGGAGTGGTTCTTACTCAACCAAATGCTACACACGAATCGGACCAACCAGTATACTATGCCAGTCAGCTTTTGTCTAAACTTGAGAAGAATTACAGCACCATAGCAAGGAAGCCTTTCGGCACAACCTTCACCTTCATCATGGATTAGCAAGCCTTGAAGTACTCGGTGAACAAACCACAGGTAGCACGTACATTATGAAGATGGTTGCTTCTTCTTCAAGAGTTTCACTTTGAAATTTTTCAAAAGAAGCGGAGGGAAGCATGTGATTACAGACCTTCTCTCTCAGATAAGGCATCCACCACAAGCGCCAAAAGACGTAGCTGATGATTTTTGGATAGCTCCATATATAAGATAATCGCTACACCTCCATGGTGTGAGGATGTATACCAATTTTTAGCAAGTGGCCAATTCCCCTTACATTTGCTCCCTTGGAAAGAAGAACTTTGGCCAAATCCAAATATTTTATTCTTGCAAATAAACCACTTCACAAAGTGGGTTCCGCTCGGATATATAGAAAGTTCCATTGCAAAGAAAGCACTTAACAAAGTGGAATGCCATTGTCTTGGAATTGGCACATGGCAATAAATTAAGTGGACAATTCCCAGGTCACATCACCTGCGTTTACAATTCTCCAAAGAGTACTACGATGACCATATTAATTTCGAGATGCAACGACCTTGCCTGTAATTTCCCACTACTTGGGGGAAGGCCTATTTGGGCACCTTTTAGGCCTACAAGACATCTTTCCTAAGCAACCCAAGGCACACAACCCTTTAAACTGGTGTACACGCTCCAAGCTATAGCTCCATTTGAGTTTTGTAGGGATCTTCTCACATTGGAGGAACAAGGATGGTCAAAGCCACCGTTGCCATGGATTCTAATTATATTAGGATGCAGGCCTTGGAAGAGATGAGGAGGTTCGGCAATCACCATCTCACAATGATGCAAGAAAAAAGAAAATGTCATCATGATGCTAACCTATGGACCTCCAAAATTAAGAAAAACCCCCTTGTCTTATCGTACCATCCACAGCTCTCTGAAAAGAAGAGTAAGAAGAAACTTCTTCCACATGCAAAGGACCTTTCGGGATACCCAATATCCTTCCACATGGAAACGTGCGTGTTGCCACCCTCTAGGGTCGTGAACTACAACTTGCCAATTTGTCAAAGTTGAGGCTCTATATAGAGCCCTCTTAGTAGTTACTATGTGTAACCTTTGGCATCACCATGTATATATGCCTGTACATGGGTTTTAAATCATGAGCAATTATGTTTTCCTTTGTAAACATTCATCCATCTACTTCTATCTTTAGCAATTATGTTTTCCCCTCTTCCACTTCCTTCCGCCAACTATCCCCTATCTCCCTCCTCGTATGAATTCCTCCATACCAAGAACCTTCACCGCCCTCCCCCTGATCTTCATTCCTAGGCGACCTTGGTCCACCTCCAATTGGATGACTTTCAAGGCGACATGGTGCTAGAGGCCACCCCGATCCACCTTCAACTCAACGACCTTCAGGGCGACTTACTATTAAGGCAAGATGACTCTTACAAGGCGACTTGCTTCCAAGGCTAGGTGACATTACAAGGGACACAAGGGTCTGCACCCAAGTCATTTACACTTACAAGGCTACTATATCTCAATCAAATCCCCTCTAAGGCGACTACACACCCCTTTTCCTCTCTCCTCCTCAACTTCCCTTGTCAGGATGTCCCCATCAAGTGACTATACATACCACTCTACCTCTCTTCTTGGACTCCTTCCACCACGACAACCAATTCAGGGTGACTATTGATGCAACCAAGGCAAGAAGATACATTAGTCACTAATTCTACCGGGGGACTTCTCTTCTTCATCCACACGAAAAGTATAATCTCTTGTTTACATTCATGGCATATGATGCTAATGCTTCGGAGGAGATGCGAAACTCCTCGAAGTTTTGATCCGACTCTGAAGGCAACTATAGAGATAAAAGCTTAGAGCACACTGGTCCCCCTCAAACACACTCCTAAGCTCCGGTGCAAACAACAACCGGACTTGGATATCCAAGAAGGCAGCAAGGAGTGAAGATGGTTCACTTGACCTCGAGTCAAGAAGCTAGTAAGGAAGGAGATAGCTCCCAAAGTGGGGAGTCGAGTGACTCTCTCTACAAGGCATCTCAAGAGGCCGATTCCGAGTCTTCTTTGCTTGAAGTAGAAGGAGATCCAGTCCAAGCATCTCCTAAGGCCTCATCCCCTCTAAAGAGGAAACAATCTGTAGAAACCACACCCTTCTTGACAACAAATGTGCTTTTTATTGCTATTTTGCATGAGTTTCCACTCAAGATTGGCATGACAAACCTTGGAACCTTGACCGATGCTTTAACATCGATAGAAATTGCAGATATGAGTTTCACACATCTCGTACCCGCTGCCATTTCTGTCATCAACAATGCTATGGAGAAAGGAAGAGAACTACTTACACTATTCAAAAACTATCCTTCCCTTCCCAATGGAAGGATAACGCAAGGACTTATCATTACTTTTGCGGACCAAACAAACTGTGGATTCATGGTAGGTTGGATTCTATTGAGGAAAGAATGCCAAGGGCAACATTGGTGGAATGTGCAACTATGTTCACAACAGAAGAAATCGATCTTCTAACTGTTGAGAGACTAGCATTATTTGAGGCATATTCCTTCTCAAAGATAATTTGCATTTTACAGATATCAAGGTATGTGAGCATCTTTACTCTTTCATACATGCAAGGCCATTTCCATACCACAAGATACTACAACAACCATTGGCAACATGAAGGAAGCGTTACAACCAAGAGAAGAACAAGATGGTTCATACCTTCAGGTTGGTTGGTGCTCCCATGTTGCTATGGATTCGTAGATTGCAACTACGTCAATCTCACGTCCGTGCTCTATCTTCTCCTCTAGGCTTTTCATGGAAAAGGGGACATACTCATGTGCAAAAAAAATCCTGCTCAAGACCTTGCTGCACTAGCTCAATACTTGCAAGGTTATGCCACATCAAAACGGGTACCTACTGCTTCCTTCCCCCCTATTTCTCTTGTTCCCTCTACTTCATGCCTCCTAAGCCTTCTATCACTTCTCCTCAACCCTAATCTGATGCCTCTCCTCGCCCCTCATCTCACATCTCTCCTCGACCCTCATCTCACATCTCTCCTCCACCTCATTTCTTACCTCTCCTAGACCCTCTCCACGTCCTTCTCCATCTCATAAATCCTCCAATGTCATACCTTGACCCCTAGACCTAAACATGCAGCACCGATCATATCTTCATCATCGCATGCTCCGTTCTCTCCTCCCCATTCCTCCCCTCACATGGAACCAGCTACAACCGCCACAGCCCCTGCTACTCCCACCATGCACAAGCATCCACACTCGTGTCCCGTCCAATCGACCTCATCAATCACTACATCTTTAGTAGCGACCACTTCTTCCCTCATGATTACAACAAAAACATATACACCACCCTCCCACCTAGTAGTGATGTCACGAGTGAGTTGCCAACCCACCCCGCAAATTGAGGTGTAGTCAAGAATACCTTCAAGCTCCATCTCCGAGTCCACATGCATAGGTGGCCCGACAACAAACGCGCAGTAGCTCCTACCACAACAAGAAAGATGGGAAAAGAAGATCATGCCTCCTAGATGCCCTCAAGGGCAAATCACAGATGGAGGTAGCAGCGATTATGTTCGAGAAGATTTATGAAGTAGCACATTCAGCTTATTTCATCAGACTTCTTGTGATGTGCATTGGTAACTAAGGAAATGAATATGAAGGTAAAGAGCCTTGCAAAAAAGGAGATCATTGCTCAGACTGCAAAGGAACACGTTATGATCTTAGAAGAAGAACCAGAAGCGCTAAATGCTGAAATCGAAAAGTTAAAGAAGGATGCTCAACCTTGAGAAGGCAACGAGATTCCTACAAATCTTGCTTTGATCTGTTCCAATCTCTAATGTCAAGAAACCTGAGGGGGAAGACAAGGCACATAGGAGCAAAAGGCCCGACAAAGAACCAACAAAGGACTAGTGGCATATTTTATTTCGCACAATGTTTTTGGATATTTCATTTTCCTCTAATGTCTTAGTTTTTCTCGATGTATCTATTTCCATTGAACACTTTTGTAATGGCCAAACGTTGTATTTTCTTCTCTCATTCATCATATTTATCTTTGTTCTAAGCTTTGGAAAATATTTGGTTTTCAATCTTTCTAGGGGATGGAGAGACCATAGTGGCAGGCAACCTATAGACAACAAAATTTTTGGGGGTATAAAGCATAGGATAATATGGCCTAGGAGCGAGAGAGAGTGTGTGGGTATGACTGTGGGTGAATTGTGTGTCCATGTGTGTGTGTGTGTGTGTGTGTGTGTGTGTGTGTGTGTGTGTGTGTGTGTGTGTGTGTGTGTGTGTGTGTGTGTGTGTGTGTGTGTGTGTGTGTTCGTGTGTGTGTGTGTGTGTGTGTGTGTGTGTGTGTGTGTGTGTGTGTGTGTGTGTGTGTGTGTGTGTGTGTGTGTGTGTTCGCGCATGTATGTGTTCATGCATGCATGTGTGTGTGTGTGTGTGTGTGTGTGTGTGTGTGTGTGTGTGTGTGTGTGTGTGTGTGTGTGTGTGTGTGTGTGTGTGTGTGTTGCAAAAGTGTGTGTGCGTGCGTGCGTGCGTGCGTGCGTGCGTGCGTGCGTGTGTGCGCGCGTGCGCGCGCGTGTGCGCGCTTTTGGGGTTGGGGGTGGAGGGGGGAGAGTGAGAGGTTAGTGAGCATGTAGATAGGTATGTAGATAGATATGCATGCATCAATAAGAGCATCCAAGTACTTAATGTATGTGTTACTTGGTGTGATAACCAAATTTAAAGGATTAAAAATAAAATTAAAAAATTTAAAAAAAAAAAAAGCCAACCATAACAGATAGATGTAAGACTAAATAGTAAATACCAACAATAATATGATTAAACTGAGAGAGCTTACAACTGCAACAATGTCTGATATAGAGGCGGAAGGTCCATGAGCTTGAAAGGAGCTGCCAATCGCGGCCTTGGAATAGGCAAAAGATTGCGTTGTCCAAACACTTCACAAATATGATTACACCACATCAACACAATTTCCTGATTAATCTTATCCTCAAGAACCATCTGCAATGAGGGAAGTGAAAACGCTTTTTCCAAGATATCTAACTCTGTCAGATCTTTGCAAAGATCACTGATATTTGAATAGACATTTTTCATTTGTAAAGCATCACTATCAACTTCTCCTCCTGAACTATTGTTACTGATTTCTAAATTGCAGCAAAGCTTCCCAAGCAATGCACATTGCCGAAGGTATGGCAAAGTGAACCTCCTCAGAGTTATAGTTAATGAACCAGGAACAGTCTCTGTAGTGTTATTTGTGTAACTGAATACATCTACAGATGTCAAATTGCCTATAATGGTGCTCAAAAATGAACAAGTGGATGAAGCAATCTGCATCTCTGACAAGTTTGAAAGAACAAAATTCCCCATGGAAGCCATAATCTGTGAATGCATCAGATAACAAAAACCTTCTATGACTACCCAAAGATATGAGAGCCAAAACAAATCAAACAAAGATATAGTTACTACCTGAGTTACTACCTGATAAACACAAACCAGGTATAAGACTTGAACCAAGGACACAAAAGGTTCTCTATAGGACACAACTGACAGAGGAAGACAATACATAATCCAAAGAAGGGAAGAGAACGGATCATGAGCTAAGATAGGATCAGCTGTGCGCCGCCAAAAATAACTGTCAGCAACTTGTTTGCCATTCTCTATCAGATGCAGCAATTTTGAAACGCTACCTATGAGAAACAAAAGAATTTTGTCATACTAGAACACACGAAAATACATTCAAACATACACAGATACATGGTTCATATGCTTCATACTTAATGTAATTAATAACAGGTATACATAAATACATTCAAATATACATACTAGTATGCATATGCTTCAGAAAACATGCTGATCTATTCATGAGTATACATAGACATCGTTGTTCGAACTGATACACTCAATCAGAAAGGAAGATTTAAAATCAGTTCTTTCAGCACACCTCAAAGAATGAAATCTAGAAGCACATGTACATGGGTATTTACTACTTTTCTTGGCATCTGGGCCCGAGAATAGTTAATGTTACAGGCTTTTAATTGCATCAATGTAGACAGTCACTGTGATACACCTGCACACAAAGACAAATTTGATGTATGCATGAACACATGTTTGCACATGTGCACATGCATGTTCAGACCCACAGGCATGCATACATGCATATAAACATACATACATGCATACATATAGCTGGCCTCTGCCAGGTGGTTACCTTAGGGACGGGCTCTCCATGGAGAAGTATACTCCATAAAACCTTCTATGTCTTAGGAAGCAATCAACAAACTGAAAACGAATTAGGTGCTGGACTACGGAAATTGGGGGAGAAAAGGACTCTCGACAGTGCACTTTTCGTGTTCAAGTTGAGTGCAGCCAATTAAAAAGCATATCACTGTAGATCTTGCAAATACTCACCAGACCAGCACTATTGCTAGGTACAGAGTCTTACAAAACTACCAAAACTGCATTGATACAGAAACGGCAGACCATTGAGAAGGCTAGTGTTACACAGCTTCTGCCAGGCCCAAAATTACAAGGACTACACCTGAGAATCACAGGGACGGATAGACTTCTCAATAGAACATGACACGAGCCAAGAAGACATGAGAGACTGTAACTCCACTCTCTTACTCTTCAAGAGGCTACCTGCACAGAGTCAATCACCAACTCTTCCTTCAAAGTTTAGCAGGGCTACACCTCTTCTCACAGAATGGCACAAGTGGAAGCCACACACTCCACAAACTGATACTCGGACCACTATTCTACTATTGTTGCCAAGACAACAGGTAGACTCCTACAACAAAGAGAACACGACAGAAAGAGTGAGCACACAGAGAGAAATCAACGCTAAGGAAGTCCAGTGCATTTGGCACATTCAGTTCGGTGTGCATGAGGTGTGAAGCCTGAATGGTATCTGAAGGTAAGGTGCATAAACTACATGGTGCTGAAATACACACATACCTATACGATATACTATATACATGTTTTATGACATTTGCACTACAAATAAAGATAATGAATTATAATCACATGTTACAAATAACAAATAACAATCACCTATATCTGGAACATAAATCTGTATCCCTTGCTTTAAATTGCATAATCAATAAAAACGGCTTTGATGGCTTTGACATCAAGCTTACCATGATCTTTTTTCTCAATGTCAACATAAGTTGGAGAACCAAAAACTTTGAAGTAACTCACAATGGTTTTTTTACCATAGTAAGCTTCACAAGATGTGATGATCTTTAAAGCTTTTGCGGAAGATCTATTCTGTGATTAGCTGTATGTACCGCATGAAACCAAAACTTAGGAGAAAGCTTTTTGGATGACATCATGCTACGCATCATCTCAACAAGTATCCTATTCTTTCTCTCTGCAACACCATTCTGTTCTGGAATGTACGCAATAATGAGTTGATGAGAGATACCTTTGTCTTCAAGGAAAGATTTGAATCTTTTGAGATGTATTCTCCTCCTCTATCACTTCTTAAAATCTGAATTTTTGTCTTACTGTCATTTTCAACCATAGCTAAGAACTTCTTGAAAGTACGAAAGACCTCTGACATTGCTTTAAGAGCATTTAAATCTCAAAAAATCATCAATAAAAGTGATGAGATACATGTAATCTTGAATGAAATCCGTACCATTCACATCTGAATGTATGATTTGCAACTTCCTTGTGGCAATAATATAACCATGTTTCTTGAAAAGAAGTTTGTGAAGCTTCTCTTCAAGACATCCTTCACATGATTCTACATCATCTGGCAAAGCAAAAGTAGGCAAATCCTCCACCATTCCTTGATCTTTGATGTGTTAAGAGATGTGTAATTGATATGACCGAACCTAGAATGCCATAACTTCATGTTCTCCTTAGGTGTAGAAGACCTTAGATGAGAGGATCTGACATGAATATTTCTTAAAAACAACTTTCTATCCATCTCACAAAAAAGTAGATATCGAAAGAAAATTCTTCTTCATTTCTGGAACATAAAGAACATTAGAAATTGTGAAATTTCCACCTTCTCTTGACTTTAGGTTTACTTCTCTAACACCTACGACATCCAAATCATGACTATCTACAATGGTCACTCTTCTATCTGAAGGGTTAGAAAGTGAAGCAAATACCTTTTTTCAATGTGTCATGCTTCTTGATCCAAAGCTAATTATTCAATGCTGGCACATGCATAAGATTCTTCCTTCGAAGACTTAAGTTTTGAATTATTTCAGTATTATTACGTCACAATCTTTTCTTCTCAGTATAAATTCTTTTTCTGCATTATGCTATGAAATGACCTAGTTTCTTCCAGTAGTGGCAAATTCCTTTCTTTGAAGTAGACGTAGTGGAAATAGACTTCTCTTTAGGTGTGGAAGTAGTAGAGATAGATGTGGTAGAAGATGAAGCGGAAGAGTTACTTTCCTTCTTACTTTGCTGACTCTTCTTCTCCTTTTTTGTTGTCTCCTTCTTCTTCTTACCATTTGATGATGATAACATGGCTTCATCATTCTCTTCCATACTGTTTTGTTGATCTTCATCTTGAAGTGATAGGAACCGAAACTCTTAAAATGAAATTTCTCTCTCTCTTGTAGCAAGAGAGAATGAAGTAACAAAAGAACGAAATGAAGATGGAAGTGAATTTAAAACTATGTATACCATCTCCTCGGCTGAAATTTTGACTCCAAGATTAAGAAACTGATCACGCAAGTCTTTGAACTTCAAAATAGGTGACTGAACTGACTCACCAATTTTTATCTTTGTGTTGGCTAATTGTCTCCTCATATAAGCTTTCCTAGCAAGATTTGTACTTTGACAGAGGTTCTCTAACTCCAACCAAACTTGACGAGAGGTTCTGCATGACCTCACTTGGGTATAATATGCCTCTTGATTCCCATAGCAATGAATGAAAGTGCTTGTGCATCCCTTGAATCACATCTTCATTGTTCTTCTATAGAAAGTAATCTGGTAGTATCACAGACTTCGGATGATGAAAGAGATCCTTCTTCTTCTTCAATAACCGGCATCCATTGCGTCCGGAACGTGCCAAAACCCTAAGATCGACTGTCTACTTGCCTGATTCGGATATCCAGAGCTCATGTTTCGAATTGATGACATCATCAATTCGTAACCGCCTTTCATGAACCTCCCTTGAAAACCTATATAAGGAGGGGTTGGCCACATTCATAATTAGTCTTGCCAATACCAGTCTTGGGAGCCCAAGGAGTCGTGACCGCCAAGTAAGTACTCTTCAAGTTCCAGTTCTAGTTCTTGTCTTGTTCCTTGTTCTAGTCTAGTTCTTGGACATTCTATCTTGTCATGTTGTAATCTCGTAGTACGAGATCTTGTCTAGTTATTTCTTGTATCTAGTTATCTCCGAGAAGGGAGTTCTTGTAATCCAGACATCTTGTCTCATATTTACGATCCCGGGTTGTGGGATCTCCTGTATCATCTCTAGTCGAGTTTTCCATACCTATTGGTCCCGGGTTGTGGGACATCTTATATCAGTTACGTATCCTTGTATCATTTCCCCTTCGTGGGTGATCTTGTAATTGAAAGTACATTTCCGAAATCTTGTCTACTGTAGTCAGAGAGCACAATCTAGTGCTCCCCTGACATCCGCCGCACTTTCTCCACCATCGACCACATCTTCGTACTTCGTTGCTTGATTGAGAGCGCGAGGGCGAGGAAGCGGACACTTTACTGTTGCTTTGTGGATTTCCGCAGAGCCTTCGACATGGTCCCTCGAGAAAGACTACTACGAAGACTCGAGGAGTTCCAGCTACCATCAGACATGCTATGGGCCCTCCATGCTTTGTATGCACGAGTCACAAGCAGGGTGCGCTGCCCGGCGGCCTATCAGACAGCCTTGTTAGCACCATTGGTGTGAAACAAGGTTGCCCTCTCTCACCCACTCTCTTCGGTCTCTACATCGACGAGATCACTGAGTATATAGAGCGAGAAGGAGGGCTAGGAGGAGACTTCGGAGATACGCCTGTACACATCCTATTATATGTTGATAACATTGTCTTGCTTTCAGAGTCCGGAGGGGCTGCAGTCACATTTACAAGCGCTCGATAGCTTTTGCATGGAGAGAGGACTCAGTGAGCTAGGAGGAGACTTCGGAGATACGCATGTACACATCCTATTATATGCTGATAACATTGTCTTGCTTTCAGAGTCCGGAGGGGCTGCAGTCACATTTACAAGCGCTCGATAGCTTTTGCATGGAGAGAGGACTCAGTGAACCTTGGCAAGACCAAGGTCATGATCTTCCACACCTCGAAGACACTACGCCATCGTGCCTCTTTCATCGCAGTTGGAGGACAGATAGAGGTAGTGAACTCCTACGTCTACTTAGGTGTCACCTTCTCGGGCAGCACAGAGGTATTCTCCATGGCACGGGCAACGAGAGAGAGATTGACGCGAGGCTATGCGGCACTTTCTCGATTGGAGAGATGATGTTTTCAAACACATTTTCAAGAGCCCCGGACTAAGGGGTGGCTCTTTGATACTCTAGTGATACCCGCATTGATGTATGCAACAATAGTATGTACTATGGGCACCAGGGATCACGGAGGCGATGTGGACGCGGATTGAGAGGCCCCGGTCACCATGATCTCATGCTTGCTCCACAGCAAGCCCTCCATTCCACATGACATTATACGAGATGAGCTCGACACACCTCCCCCTTTTCAATATGACCTCTCCTCCCCCTGCATCACCCTCTCTCGTTCAGAGAGGAACAAGATCATCCGTCAGGACCTACTACAGCTACACATCAGGGAGACTTGGATAGCACCACGGGAGCCTCTTCCCACAAAGAGGCAACACTACAGAGAGCACTTCCTGACAATGACAACGGATGGTTTCATTCAAAGACCACGATACATGGATACATAAATGGCACCAGTAGAGAGAGTGGCCATTAGGGAGCTCAGAGTATCATCACACCAGCTCGAGATTGAGGTTGGGCGAGCGACACATACCCCCAGGGATGAGAGATTATGCAGGATATGTCGAGAGGAGGTGGAGGACGAGGAGCACTACACATATAGATGCCGGAATACGAGGATATCACATACCGCTATCCTAAGCTCTTCAAGGGGCCCAGAGAGATCAAGGCTTTATTGGAGACGGAGTACCAGCGCCCTCTAGGTCGTTTCCTAGTAGAGCTCCAGCGTCGCCGTGCCTCACTTCTCCCGCAGATGGAGATATACCCAGCCCCCAAGACTCATATTACAGATTTTTTCAGACCCGAAGCCACCCGAGGACCCATCTCGACGCGGGGTGTCACATTACAGAGAGCAAAGGAGCTTAGACGACAGCGCCGATGACCGAGACCCCCACTCCGCAGAGCCCGTCCCCAACAGAGAGAGATTCAGGCGATTCACGCACGCCATGGCATGGAGATACGGAGACGTCAGCAGCACACCCCTGCCGATCTCGACGTGGAGAGCATTTTGAGGATCGCCACAATGCCTTACAAAAACATAGGCTTGGAATCTCTCGTTTCACTTCTTTGCAATAATTTCTCAATGTATTTTTGTTGTATTATGTAGATACACTCATTCATCTATTTGCACTCAATCCCAAAAATAATAATGTAAAATACCTAAACCATTCACATCAAATGTATGCATAAGTTCTACTTTAAAAAAATGAAGGTCTGAATCCTTCGGACCTGTTATAATCATACCATCAACATATATGATAATACTTTCACATAAAGAGTGGGAGAAGCTTTTGAATTTTCAAAATCAATAGATAAAAGATAGAGATGTATTTTCTCATACCATGCTCTTGGCGCTTGCTCTAAACCATACAATGCTTGATAAGCTTGCATACTAAATGCTCTTTACTTATCTCTTCAAAATCTTCTGGCTGCTGAATGTAGACATCTGCATGAAGATCACCATTAAGAAAGTTGTTTTGATATCTAATTGATATACATTCCAACTGAAGAATGCAACAAGAGAAAGTATTGTTCTGACTACTGTCATTCTAGAAGTAGGTGCAAAAGTCTCATCATAGTCAAATCCCTTCTTTTGTGCATAACCTTTGAGAACTAACCTTTCTTTATACTTGTCAATAGTACCATCTGCTGTTCTTTTGATTTTGAAGATTCACTTAATACCAATCGCTTTTTTATCTTTTTGTAACTCATAAAGCTTTCATGTTTCATTCTTATGAATAGAATCAATCTCTTCTTGCAAAGCTTTCCTCCACACAGGACTTTGTAACGCATCTTTAATATCAGCTGCTTCATTCTCAACTAAAGTTAGTACTAAAATGTTATGAATCTCAAAATGTTCTGTGTAACTTTCTTGAACTGCTTGTTCTTTCCTTGTCTGGGCCTTGTCTGACTTCCTGTTCTACCTATGAAGTTCTTTATACCACTATCCTTCCAAGTTTCATATAACCACCTCCGACTATTCTTGAAAACTAGTGCAATGTCTTCTTGTTCTTCAGTATCTCTTTCTTTTGGAATTCTACAACTTTCTCCAACTTCATAAGTTGGAACTTCAAAAGGTACTGATGACCAACTAGATATAAATGTAAGAAATGAAAAATTCTCTTTACCTTTGTCAAGTACAACTTTTAGGGTTTGAGAAGGTTCATTACCCCTTTTGTATGGCTGAATGTAAGAATCAAAATTCCTTCTAAAATATTCTTAGTCATCTTCTTTTATGAAATCTGGAATATCTGCCTTCTTATCATAAATCTGACTTTTTGAAATATATGCATTCTGTGAGAGTAGGATATTACCTGTTTCTGGAATGTAGAATATGTATCCTTTGCTTTCAATTGCATAACCAATAAAAACAACTTTGATGGCTTTTACATCAAGCTTACCACGGTCTTTTAACTCAATGTGAACATAAGCTAGAGAACCAAATACTTTGAAGTAACTCACATTGGGTTTCTTACCATAATAAGCTTCATAAGATATGATGACCTTTAAATCTTTTGTGGATGACCTATTCAGAATGTGATTAGCTGTATGTGTTGCATCAAACAAAATTTAAGAGAAAGCTTTTTGGATGACATCATGATATGCATCATCTCAACAAGTATCCTATAATCTATTATTTCTCTCTGCAACACCATTCTGTTCTCGAGTGTAAGCAACAGTGACTTGATGAGAGATACCTTTTTCTTCAAGAATAGATTTGAAGTCCTTTTAGATGTACTTTCCTCCTCTATCACTTTTTAGGATCTGAATTTTTGTCTGACATTCATTCTCAACCATAGGTAAGAACTTCTTGAAAGTAGGAAAGATCTCTGACTTTACTTTAAGACCATAAATCCATGAATATCTCGAAAAATCATCAATAAATGTGACGAAATACCTATAATCTTGAATGGAATCTGTTCTCATAGGATCATTCACATCTGAATGTATGATTTGCAACTTCCTTATGGCCGTGATGTATCCATGTTTCTTGAAAGAAAGTTTGTGAAGCTTTTCTTCAAAAGATCCTTCACATGACTCTACATCATCTGGTAAAGCAAAAGTAGGCAAACTCTCCACCATTCATTTATATTTGATGTGCTTGAGAACTCTGTAACTTATATGACCAAACCTAGCATGCCAGAACTTCATGTTCTTCTTAGGTGCAAGACCTAGCAACTTTAGCATGACAAATTTTTGACAATACAAACATGCCACTTTTGTTTTCACCTTGAAGTAGACAATGCTTCTCATTAGGTGAGAGGATCTGACATGAATCTTTCTTAAAAACAACTTTATATCCATTTGTAAAGAAAGAAGATATCAAGAGCAAATTCTTATTCATTTCTAGTACATAAAGAACATTAGAAATTGTGAAATTTCCACCTCCTCTTGACTTTAGGTTTAATTCTCCAACACCTACAACATCCAAATCATGACCATCTCCAATGGTGAATCTTCTACCTGAAGAATTACAAAGTGAAGCGAATACCTTCCTATAACTTGTCATAAGCTTAGGAGCTTGAGAATCAAAAATCCAAGGATTATCAGAGATCACATCTAATGCTACTTGATCAAAAGCTAATTCTTCAATACTGACATATGTATAAGATTCTTCATTTGAAGACTTAGGTTTTAAATTATCTTGAGCATTATTACCTGACGTTAATGACGTCCTTTTCTTCTTATTATTAATCTTCTTCTACATTCTTCTATGAAATGACATGGTTTCTTGCACTAGTGGCAAATTCCTTTCTTTGAAGTAGATGGTGTGGACAAAGTACTAGAGGTAGATCTGGTAGAAGATGAAGTGGAAGACTTACTTTCCTTCTTACTTTACTGACTCTTATTCTCCTTCTTTGTTATCTCCTTCTTCTTCTTACCCTTTGATGATGATAACATGGTTTCATTATTCTCTTCCATACTCTTTAGTTGATCTTCATCTTGAATTAACAAGAACCGCAACTCTTCAAATGAAATTTCTCTCTCTTGTAGAGAGAGATAAAGAAGTAACAAAAGAAGGAAATGAAGATACAAGTCAATTTAAAAGTGTGTTTACCATCTCCTCATCTCAAATACTCACTCCAACATTAAGTAACTGATCACGTAAGTCTTTGAGCTTCATAATATGTGACTAAACTGACTCCCCAACTTTCATCCTTGTGTTGACTAACTGTCTCCTCAGATAAGCTTTCCTAGCAAGATTTTTACTTTGATAGAGATCATCTAACTCCAAGCAAGCTTGACGAGAGGTTCTCCATGACCTCGTTTGAGGTATAATATGCCTCTGGACACCCATAGCAATGAATCAAAGTGCTTCTGCATCCCTTGAATCCCATTTGCATTCCTCTTTTGTAAGAAGTAATCTAGCATTATCATGGACTCTGCATGATGAAAGAGTTTCTTCTTCCATAACCTCTTGTTGAGTAGAAATACGGCTGCCAGGTCTTTTGGAACATGACGCGACATCCTCTCCTGTTTATCTTCGTCTTTGGTACTTGCCATTGACAATATTCCACAACTCTTTAGATACTAACAAATTCATTATCATAAAACTCCACATTGGATAGTTAGACATTCCTTCAAGGTTATCTTCATTCCCAAGTCTCTTATCACTCATCTTGTTAAGGGTGTATGTCAACTATGCTTTGAAACCAAATGTTAAAAGTGAGGTGCACCCTAATAATAATATTCATAGGATTACAAGATCTTCTAATGCATGAGCTTTAGCATACACACCTTAAGACTCGAAATTAGATGAATGAGAAATAGAAAGAGAATACAAAATTTGTCAAAGTGTCAAAGTAAGTTGAACGCTTACTTACACACACTATCTATTATGGATGTCAAATTACAATGTGTGTAATGATACACCACTGAATGTATGCTAATACAAAATTGAATCTAGGCTGAATTTAGGGTTCTAGATACAAGAAATCGTGCATAAAGTGCCTAAGAGGTATGAAGAGTGTGTGTTTGTGCAATTGAAGTGAATAGAAACAGTTTAGAATTGTTTGTACAAAAAACCCTAATTCTGAAATTGACCTAAATAGCAAGGTAATCTCCTCCTTGTATTGAAGTACAAGGCAAAAGCCTCGGAACAACAGCAACAATAGAAGAAGGATTGAAATTGGACTTGCTACTTATAAAACTCAGCAAAAGCCGATGGTTAGCAGCCAAAATCTCTTCCAAATCTACACCAAAAGTTGGAACACCTCCTCCAATAGTTAGAGCACTCACTCCTCCAAGACTTGATCCTTATTAAATTTAAAAAGCAATTGCTTTTTGGGACAAAAAACATTAACGATCTCTAAATCTGGTTATGAGGGATCCATTAAAAATATGCTTTCCTTTATGCTCATCAAGTGAGGATTCATGATATACAAAAAAACATTTTGAGCATAAATTAGGGTTGGGTTTTCGCATTCCTAGGCCTCTGATAACAAAGAGTTATATACCAAATGAAAGCTCTCCTCAAGTACTACGTAATGAGCTAATAATAATTTTTTACCTTTTGTGATCCAAATTTGGCTAAGTACCAAAAATTAGGGTTGCTGGAAATTAGGGTTTTTGTGCTAATTTGACATTGTTTCCAACAGCACTTGTTGATAAGAGGGCTAACATAGCAAAGGCAAAAGCTATGCCTAAATGGTTGGTGCAGACTTTGAGAGGGGGGAAATTAGATGCACCTTTGTCATATCATACTCATTCAACATCTCATAGTGCTTGCTTTGCATCAACTTGTCATGCAATGGCTATCTCTAGTCTTTGTGACGAGAATGAGCCACTTTCTTTTGATGAAGAACATAATTCAAAACATTGGATGGTTGCTATGCAATCAAAATATGATGCAGAATGGTATTTGGTCTTTATGTGGTTTGCCTCTAAGCAACAAGGCCATTAGTGCATCTTTCGCTACGTGAGTGGTACCCAAGTACCTCGATTCTTTTACCCCAAGGGAGGATCATTACCGCCAAATTTACATGCTTTTTTTAACTAAGACTGAGCTGGTAAGTATGACACTCGTGTGTCCACCAGTGGTTTTTGCTTCATGCTTGGTAGCTCATGCATATCTTGGTTGAGCAAGAGGCAGCCTACTGTGGCCACACACTTCAACTTGTGAGGGTGACTATAGAGAAGCTTTCTGAGCAACTATTGAGAGTGTGTGATTCCTTTTGACTGAATTGGGTGGTGGTCCACCGTCCTCCACCACCATCTTTACTAACAATCATAGCACATTGGAAATTGTGAGGAACCCTGTGTTCCATGCTCACACTTAGCAGATTGAGGTGCACTATCATTATGTCAAGGAGAAGTTCTCTACTCAAGAGATCAGTTTGGCGTATGTGCCCACACATGATAATGTTGCAAACCTTTCCACAAAGGCTCTTCCTAAGGAGAAGTTTGAAGCTTTCAACAAAGCTTTGCGTTTACTTCCTTTTATGGATGATTTCTTTCCACATAGAGTGCAAGCTCCTTATTCACCGCATCACTTCCAAGGAGTATTTGTTGATATATTTCGGCAGTGATGTGTGTGAACACACTTAGGACCATCGGGGCAGTTTTTCCCCTCCTTAAGAGGGTCCCCCCCCCCTTTTTTTCTTGTATATACGCCTAAAACCCGAATGGATTCCTTCTTCCTTGTGTTGTTCGTGTGCTTCCACAAACCTTGAACTCCAACACGGATGGCACTCCATGCTAGTGGATCAAAATCTATGGCCAAGCACTCTATCAAAATTTGTCTTATTACTTGGTTTTTCTTGACATAAACAATCTAGATGGATCTATTTGTAATATCTTCCCATCCTGAAGAAGTCTCCCTTGCAGGACAAAGTAGTTAATTCCCATCTTTTCAACTTGAGATATATGCCTGATTTGCGGCATTTTCTTCCCAAATTGGAGGACAAAGTAGTCAATTCCCATCTTTTCAACTTGAGATATATGCCCGATTTGCGGCATTTTCTTCCCAAATTGGACTAAGTAGACAGTTCACATCTTTTCAACTTGAGGTATATTCCCAATTTAAGGCATCTTCCCAACTAGAGCTAGTCTCCCAACTTCCCAAGATTGGAGTAGCCCAAGCTGGACCACTAGTACTCTCGTCCAAGTTGGTCCATGGGTACCCCTTACCTAGGTTGGTCCATTAGGCACCCCTGCCCAGGTTGTTCCTTTGAGTGCCCAAGCAAAAGTTGATCTAATCTGCCAAGTAGACGAATACCAAATTTTTGGTCACATTGGATTATTCCTCTCTAAACATCTTATATATTCTCTTCCATGTTAGAATCTTGAAACCATGCCTTCTTACCACTCCTTACACAGCACAAATGAATGGACATTGTTTGTTGAAGAGTCACTATTTGATGTTGAATGTAATGAAGGTAGGCGAGTCCTTAACATGCTTTTGGTCCTCATCTTCCATAATTTCTTGTAATTCTACTACGCAACATTCTTGATTGTCCAACAGCAAGCTTATCAAATTATCTTCTTCAAGAGGCAAGGAATTATCTCTATGTCCATGGTGTGTAATGAGTTGCTTTCGCATGATTGCACCTATCCTCCAAATGTATCTACAATAGGTTGTTCGTCTTAGTGCAGATCCAAGGCATATTCCTACCTCAGTCTTGAAGTGCCTTGAGGTTTTCCTTAGCCAAGGTCTCCCCAAGAAGTGCCTTGGAGCCAATGTAATTACAACAAAATCAAGTGAAAAGTGGAAGCCTTAGACAATCATTGGTATCTTCTCAATGATGTCAAGGGGTTGATCATCCAATGTTATAGTGAATGGAGCTTCGCTAGTCAAGTTCATCTTTAACCTTTCCAAAATGAAATCGAAGTTGATCCGAAAGTAAATGGATGAATAAAAATATCTATACGGGATTCATAAGTGAGTCGAAAAGGCAAATAAAAACATAACCGTAAGGCTCTTAGAGAGTCCTATCACATAGATATGTCAAGCTATACACGAAGGTTGATGGGGCCTTTACTGCAACCTCTTTTGATCCACAACACCAATACCCATATACATGCACATTCTTTATTACAGAGATAATGAAAACTGTAAACGTGATTGATAAGATAAGGATTGGAAGAGCACATGATTGTGATGACTAGTGCTTGAGCATTTCGTACATTCAACAAAAATTATTGCAAAGCTTATGGCAGTCATATTCAATTGTGTTGTGTGAGAGCCCACCTACAAGTTCTCATTATGGTGTCTATCTTTAAAGTAAAGAATCCTATAGAGATTGGAACTCCCATGGTCATATATTTGCACAAATGTATGCATCCATTATTAGGCAGGAGTTCAACAGATGGGTAGAAACCAGGCATCGGAGAGTCTTGTTCACTTTTGACCACATTTTTGGCACTCTTAACCCATCAGTGAGGAAGCCAGATCAATAAAGGCGCTACTATGAGCACTTCTGCTAACATTTGATACAGTTATTAGAGCCAAATTGATGCATCATTTGTAGAAAATGGAGGTATCCGTACTACATAGTGCACATATGGGGGATTATGGCCTCAGACAGATCATTGGTGAAATGCGTACATATCCTAGAGGGTATCTCTACCCTGGTTCACGCCCCTATAGTTTCACCTTCCATGCTTCAGACTACATTGCTACATTTGACGATACGGGATACAGCTTGTATGTAGGATCCCATTCTTGTTATAGACGAATCGATTAGATGGTGTGTGCGTGTGTGTGTCACACGTGTGCATGCACTTGTGTGTGTGTGTGTGTGTGTGTGTTTGGGGGGGGGGGGGGGGGGGGGGGGGGGGGGGGGGGGGGGGGGGGGGGGGGGGGGGGGGGGGGGGGGGGGGGGGGGGGGGGGGGGGGGGGGGGGGGGGGGGGGGGGGGGGGGGGGGGGGGGGGGGGGGGGGGGGGGGGGGGGGGGGGGGGGGGGGGGGGGGGGGGGGGGGGGGGGGGGGGGGGGGGGGGGGGGGGGGGGGGGGGGGGGGGGGGGGGGGGGGGGGGGGGGGGGGGGG
>MU264594.1:0-23901 GCA_020310875.1 Ceratopteris richardii
GAATCTCAGTACATAAGCCAAAACACTACTTTGCAACATGGATGAACAAACACCAACATGAAAGTTTTTGAAAAAGCAAACCCAAAAACTGAAATCATCCTTGACGTATAGGTATCTGTATGAATTTTGATATAATCTTTCTCTTATGTGTTCCATGTTATATCTTGGCTCAACCGAAGGCCATTTAGATATCTCTTTTATTGATCCGATGATGAATATTTTCTACATATAATAAAAAATAAGTACACACAAATACACAATAACTATAAACAAACCTTAAATTTACTTATGATATGAATATACGTAGAGTCGTGTAGAACATATGTTACTTGGATATTCTTTTTTTAATATAAAGAATGGATTCTGATATTTAATAATATTCAAATCTATAAACATGAAAGAAATCGGTTAATGAATGAGTTAAAGTTCAAGTAAAAAGACTATAAATTACATAGTAAATGTGGTAAATTCCAAAAAGGCCTACAATTTTGTTCTCCATAACATTACATGCCATATCTAATGTTTAAGAAGATATTTATTCATGTATGGTACTACTTTCACTCTCCAAATGGCCAACAAGCTTTTTGGTACCATCATCACTCATAAAATGTTTATCTTTGTTAACATCTATATAAAGAAAAAGTAATTCAAAAGTTATATATGAATATTACATACAATGTGGAGATGTATCAATACTTATTTTATCAATTAATTTCTCTTTCTCACATAAATATCTTATGCATATAAAAAAAATCACATCCACAAAATGTTTTTACCAAAAAAATGAATATGAGTTTCAAGAACTATCCAAAATAAAGCTTGATTAATTTTTTCAGATTTTCAAATGAGCATACAACATCTAATGAATCAAAAATCTCTGAGCTTAAGCTTGAGCCTCTCTTAATATAAAAATTTTAAGTTTGAACCTTTGAAGGAGAAGAGGTTCAATCATAAGGTTGATCCTATTTTGCTTGATTTTTAAGCCTAAGCTTTAATCCTCAACGTTATCTATGCATCATACATTAAAACAATAAATTTAAGATTACTTAATTAAATAAGAGATTTTAGATTTGAACAAGCTTACATTTAGTCTCAATCTTAAATTCAAATCTAGTCTTACTATTTCGTTGAGACCTTAAGCCTAAGTTATAATCTTGAACTTAATCTACGCATCATAAATATAAAATAGACTTACTCAAATAGATAAGAGATTTCCACTTTTACCTCACAAATAGATGAATCCTTGCATCATAGATGTTTTTAGAAATAAATTAATCTAATCATCATCAATTTAAAAAACAAGAATTTTAAGATTACTCAGATCAATAAGAAATGTCCAATTTCAACTCACAAATATATGATATTAAAAGATTTAAATAATAAAAAAATTATATCAAATTATTCAACAAGAGATAATATGTTCAAAATAATTATATTGTTTGTAACTCTTATGAGATTAGCATAAATTATTGACATGAATACAATCATCATTAACATAAAAAATTAAATTTATACTTTGAAGATTATAGAATTTATTACATTACATTAATCAATGTTTTTTCAAGGTTCATTTCCTCTTATATTTGAAGTACCTGCTATATCTTCATTTATTGTAACAATATCTTCTTCGAATTTTGTATCCTCCTTATCACTTTCAAAATCTTGTCCTCTTGGTTGTACATCAATCTAAACATTTTGGAACATGTCATCTATATTATCTTTATCTTCATTACTAGTATCATGCCATTGATTAAAAGAGGGTCTAGGGCAACTTGATTTTAACTTCTTTTATTCAATATCATCTAAGCATTTACCAAAACATCTACATTTTTTTGATAAACTTCTTTGAAGAAATATTCATCGGCAATAAAATTCTTTAACGTAACAATCAACATGAGCAAAAATCATGATGAAATCATCAATGAAATCTTAATCTGTGAGTTCATAATACTTCTTTATCAAATTAAATTTGCTCTATTTATTTTATCACTCATCTAAAAATTATCTTCTTTGCTTTATGTGCATAAGCATTATTGCAAAATTCGACTCTTCTTGAACCAAAGGGGTACTACTTTGAATTGCTCCAATTCTAAAAGGCATCTTCATAGAAGTTTGTTGAACTCCTTAAGCATATGAATGTGAAAAAACAATAAAAAGATATCAAAATAAATGTGTCTAATTTCATTCTATTGAGTGAAAGAATCAATATGGAGAAGAAGGTTGTTGGGATACATTCATTATGAGAATGAAAGCTTTAAATAAAAATCAAATCCATTGATTGACCGTAGAATAATAATTTTTTGATCTTTATGGCAATTCCAACTCTATACAAATGATTAAGCAAAATTATGGTAGCCTTTGGTAGAGCAAGAGATTTATTTGCTGTGTTCAATGGAATTTCATAAATGTCTCACTATAACTTATAATTTCTACATCTTATACATTTGTGTTTTTATATTTTCTCACATAGATTTTCCCAAGTAAATACCTCTATAGTCAAATCAATAAATAAGCAATTATTGCATTCTTTAGCACACCATTTTTAATCTCCATGCCATTTCTTCCATGTCAACCATGTTCTTTGTAAGTTTTTCTTTTTTTAACAAAATTTTCTTTTTTAAAATTACCTTTTGTATTTCTAAAATTTCACTTTTGTCTAAACCTACAATGAATTCGAATAATGTTGGACCTAATATGATTGTCTTGGGTTCTTGCTTTGTTTCACCACCTTTCATTGCTATTGCCTTTGCATTCATCCCTATAACACCTTTTGATGAATTTCCCTTGGCATTTGGAACTTCACCTTTTGTATTAAGTAGTGATCCTTGAGTATACACATAATTGATATCCAATTCTTCTGTTCATCATCATCACATAAAAAAATGTGCAAATCATTCTTTATATATCCTTTTTGCAAAGTTTGACATGCTCTCATGACAGAATTCTACGAAAAAAGTCCGAGCCGCGTAGCCTAGTGGTTGTCGCCTTGAAGCTGTAGGAGGATGTCCTGAGTTAAAGTCCTGGCTGACATGTCCATGAGATTCTCATGATGGGTGCCTCTACCTTACGAGGTTGGGTGTGTGAGTGTGTATTTCCAATTCATTGTACTCTCAAAAAAAAATAAAAATAAAAATTCTACGAAAAACATTATATAACATTTAAGTGAATACATAACTCCCAAAAACTCATTAATGTGTGCACTCAATCTTTTTACAATTTTTTGTAGATATAATTCAATGGTGCTAGAAAAACACTTTTTTACTTCAATATCAAATGTTCTATTTGAAAAAAAAGCCTAGTATGTTTGTGTTTGAAGTAACATCCAATACTCTAACAATGTAGTTTGGGTGGTTATGTCTTTTGCTTCTCTTAATGGGGACAAGAGTTCAATTCCCATGGGTTGCATTGGATGGAAAACTCCTCATACTTGAGATGAGATGAAAATGGTGTCTTTCAAGTACATCTCTTGTTAGCTTTTGATTCTTCTCAGTGGAATTCATCGATAATCCATTATGAGGGCAACATTTCAATAATTCAAACTCGTCTCCTCATCTAATCTTAAGGTCATCCCTTTTCAGTTCCTACCCTTACAAGGCATTCAAACTCTATTAATCTTTGGTAAGTTCTAAATGCTATACCCATTTTTGTGTTGGATTTGTTCATTTTAGGTGCTTCATTGTAAAATCTCACTTTCAATTAATTCAAGCGTAGATATAGATAGTAAGACC
This sequence comes from Ceratopteris richardii, assembly GCA_020310875.1. NCBI lineage: Eukaryota > Viridiplantae > Streptophyta > Polypodiopsida > Polypodiales > Pteridaceae > Ceratopteris > Ceratopteris richardii. Next base: position 3,729 of record MU264594.1, read on the forward strand.
AAATCCTTCTTATAAGAAAAACACACATACACACACTCTCTAGGCACTTATGTGATGGTAGAGTCACACTTTCAATTAATTCAAGCGCATAGATGTAGATGGTATGATCAAATTTCTTGTCTGCGCACGTTACTGTGGATGGTTAGGCCTTTCGCCTATTGAAGCGAAGGCGAAGGTTCAACCCTTCTCTATGATATGACATATGTGGACCTAAGGCTAGTGTAATGCCTTCGAGCAATATTAAACCAGATGCCTTCAGTTAGTCTTTCCTAGTGTTACCTTGGAGAAGGCTAATCCTTGCTTTGTGAGATACAAGAGGTAGCATGAAGATAATGCCCGTTGAATCGTACGAGTGTTCTATCAATCAATTTACGATCGAGAAATTAAACCTCTCTACATACTTAAGTGATTAACGGGCTTAGTGGAAGTTTTTATACTGGGAAGCAGCACATCGACAGTGGAAGGAAGTAGACAAACGACATCTATGGCGGTTGAGACGCAGCACTTGAAGGTCGCGCTCATTCCAGGGACTGGTCGTATGGGGTCGGCACTGGCTCGCAATCTGGCGCTCGCCAACATCTCTGTCTTTGTTGGTAGCCGTAACTTGCAGAAGGGCCTGAAGACGGCCCATAACCTCCTCGAAATTTATCCCAATGCCCGCATCCAGGGTGGAACTAATCATGAAGCTGCCGCGTGGGCTGATACCATATTTTGGAGCCCGAGTGTATGATTCCATGATACATGTTTGTTTTCTTATCCACGAGTCCTTTCAGCTGCAGATCATTCAATGTGAAGTATATTTGCATTCATTCGTATCCTTAAAATCAGAATTTGATGTACGTGTTTGTAACGTACACCAGTTATTGTCTGTGTAGCAAGCATGATATATGTGCATTTATTCCTCGGACTTTCATTTGGGTTCCTCAATCTTATTGTATAACATTAGAGATGGGTTTGCTTATGTTGTGTGTGCATTCACACACCTGATTTGTTTGTTTATTATTATTGTTATTATTATTATTGTTGTTATTTTTCCTCCCCCCTTGTGAGCGTATGTCTACGTAATATAAAGATTATCCTGCTGGACAAGATGTACGCAAATGTATGGCTCGTAGGCGTGCATCCAATCATCTTAAGGTTAAAGAGGAAAAAGAAACTGACTGAACTGAAAAACTGAGGTGAAAGTAGTCGTCACTAATAATGATATCAAAGTCTTATACAATAATCATCCCGAAAGGGTATGCTAATGTTAGGATGGAGGAGTTATAAACTATACGCTATGTGTAGTAGACTGTAGAACTTAAATGGAAGGAAGCCTATCTCCATCGAGCACAATCATATAGATAAAATACTTAGAAAGGTCTTCACTAAGTACAGCAAGCTTGATGTGGCATGACCTGACCCTCTGAATAGCTGCCTTATGTCACCTAGGATCTTTGAAGATGGACACTCTTAAAGCTGTCATCAAGCTCATTTATCCATGCCCATGGGTGAGACTTGGCTCTATAGGAATGCCTGAGTTGGTATCTTTTTAAATTTGCAAGAAATGTGTAACTCTGAGCTGCTGCATTTGTTTCCTCTTTGAATCTTCTCCATACAACATGCCATCCCTATGGCTTGAAAGCCAAAGCAGAAATCCGCATTATCTGTTGAGTTAAGATGCCATCAAAGGTGGGAAAGGGGATGGCAGCATGATTAAGAATGCACATGTTTTCCTCCTTGCATATGCTCGAGATTTGGGAGCAAAGCGTTCCTCACACTTATTAGACATGCTCAATACTCCACCCTCAAGTGACCACGAATGATTTATGGTGCTCTAGGTTGCAAGGCCCCCATTATGAGGAGAAGCCATTGTGAGAGCCCGGACATTTGTGGAACCCCAATGGCCAAGGTAGATGAGGTCTATGTGAGACCGTTTATGGTAATAGATGATCGTTGTGAGTCTAGCCGTGAGGTTAGGTAGGGCTTAAACTTCCGGGCCATTGGGTTGTGATTCAAAGTGAAATAGAGGGGCCTATTCTTCCCCCCCTAGGGCCGAGACAATAGGACTTAAGGTCATGGAGATATTATTGGATTATATATTTTGTCTCTCCAAACTAAGTTTATCTATATAGACTCCCATTGTAAAATCTATATAAGCATGGCCATGTGAATATTCGATACTCTACATAGCATTGTGCACTAGTGAACCTCTCATCTAGGATCTGTCTAGATTGCCACCTAAGCTCTATATTGGGAGCACATGGATGGATAGCACCATCTTTGTAGCTTCATTGCTCGTGGGCAATTTGAGAATTTGAGGTTTCTATCTTTTGGTGTATAACTCTCCTTGTCTTCCTTTTTCTCAACTCTATCTATTGGTCTATTCCGTTGTGCTAGTATTTCTTACATGGTATTGGAGCTGAGGCTTTGACTGGAATATAAGAAAGAAATGTAGAGGTTTCAAATGGTGATTGGGTGAATCGGCGGCGGAGCGTTTACCTATACCTTTACGGTGCTAAAGTTGACCGTTAGGCTTGAAAACCTAAAAGGAGAGAAGATGTCAAGTGGTGTGTGATCATTTATGAAATCAAGATGGTTCGTCAACATGAGTAGGTGGAGCACAAGTAAGAGCAACAATGATGCTGGTTATCCAAATGTTGCGGATATGACCACCTTCCTTCATGGAAGGTAAGCTGGATGGTACAAATTATGCGTTGTGGAAGTTTAAAATCACTTCTATCCTTGATTCATATGAGCTTTTGGAGATTGTTTGTAGGATTGATTCATGAGCCCAAAGAAAGACCTAATCCAAATAATCGTGGTCGAATGATTCCTCCTAATGTTGATCTTCTACGTGCTTGGAAATGTAGAAACGCAAACGCACTTTGTGCTCTAGTTACAAGTACTATTGATAGTGTTATGACTGTGATTAAGCATACTACCAAGGCTAGTGAAGCATGGAACGTATCAAGAAAATCAATATGATAACTTGTACCCTGACAGAGATTGAGAACTTGGAGAATCAGCTAGTAATTGAAAAGTTTGCTAATGAGGAGACTGCAGAGGTGTTCAACACTTGCATAAAGAATCTATGCGATCAAATGGAGAGAGTATGTGTACAAACCTCAAGCGAGGAGCTAGCTCAGTGTTGTCTTCGAATGTCTCCACCAAAGTTTGATGGTTTGGTAAGTGCTTGTAGTACTCAAATCAGACCTCACTCTCTAACTTTTGAAGAATTCAATGCTTTACTCGTGGAGGAGGTACAACTCAAGGCAAGGAATGGGAGTAACAAAGGAGATGTTGCATTCAAATAAATGCCAGAGGCAAATCAGACTCTTCAAAAAGATGGAGACAAAAAGAATGACAAGAAGAAGTTCAATGGAGAATGCTTCCACTGCAAAAAGAAAGGCCATAGAATTCAAGGGCGTTGCATCAAGAAGGTAGAAGAGAAGAATTGTTGTACTTCAAAAGGTGCCAAGGGTAAGGAGTCTTCCACCACTACAAAAATAGAGGTTGAGTTATTTGTTATGATAGAGGAGGTATACTCCTTGGCTGAAAATTCAGGAACGATAACTCATGGTTGCTTTGTAGTGGTGCCTCTTTTCACATGACGAGCATAAAAGACCTTTACAATTTCGTAGAGCCTCTAAAGGAACCCATCACTGTAAAGGTAGGCTGTAATGCAAGATGTCTTGCAGAGGGTGTCTTTCGTATGTGTTGTATGTTCCACAAATCAAACGAAATTCGCATTCAGTAGCTTTGATATTGATCAAGTTCATGAAGTATCTTTCAATAATATAGGAGCTAAGATTATGGACAATAACAACAACATTCTTGGAGGAACAACCTGTATGAGATGCTTCCTCTTACAATCACTGCAAGCCTGGGCACAAGTACGTTATGGCATGAGAGGCCATATGGGATACCCTGTACTAAAGGAGATGCATTGCAAGGGTATGGTCGCACATCTACCATTGATTCCAGGCATGAAGGAACCATGCAAAGCTTGCATGATGGACAAGTAATAAAGAAAGTCATTTCCACAAGAAAGCAAGAACAAAGAAAGCTATCCTCTAGAGTCGATGTATGTTGACGTTGTGTGGAAAAATGTCGACATAGGCCTTAGGTAGGACTTTCTACTTCATGTTACTCATCGAAGACTAGAGCAAGGTAGGTGTACTTCCTTCGCAATAAGACTCAAGCTCTTGATAAGTTTAAAGAATGGCTTCAACTTGTTGAAACAGAAACAAAGGAAAAGGAATTCAGAACGGAGATTTGTGGTGAGTTTATATCAACAAAGTTTGAAGATTTCTGCAAGAGTAAAGGAATCAAGCATCAACTCATAGTGGCACATAGCGCTCAACAAAATGTTGTTGCAAAAAGTCGCAATTGAACCATCATGGAGATGGCAAGATGCATGTTAAAGGGGGGTTTGCCAAATCAATTTGGGTAGAGGTTGTCAACACTGTTGTCTACGTCAAAGTTACACCAAAGTTCTTGATGGGAAGAGTCCCTTAGAGGCCTATATTCGTAAAAAAACCATCTATTTCCCATTTCAAAGCATTTGGAAGTGAATGTTATGTACATGTTCTATATAGGGATAGAAACAAGCTTCAACCAAAAAGCATCAAATGTATCTTTTTAGGGTACAACAAGGATAAGAAGGCTTATAAGCTTTGTGGCCATGAGGCTAAGAAGATCATGTTGAGTCACGATTGGTTTTTAAGAAGGAGCAACCACATGCAGTGTAGAGGAAAAAGAGAGCTTCCACTTTATCATCAGGGGAAGGGGCAATCCGCTATGAACCTGGCCCAAGAGCTATCCCTTATACACAAGAGAAGGAAGCATCATCTTCGGATGATGAATTTGAAAGTCACCACCATGTGGTCATCCAAGTGGAAAAGCCATTGCCACATTGGACAAGGCAACTCCATGATTTTGCAAATCTGATCCCACACTCCCTAGAATAGGTTGCAAATGGACCAAGACGATCATAGAGAATAGAGGAGAAGAGGCCTTGATGGTTGAGTTCATTTAATAAGCGAAGGAATGCATAGGACTCTTGGGTCTCATTTGATTCATTCACGTGAGTTGCATGTATGGACTCATGACTCTTGTGCAATGCCATCCATATGCCTGTAAAGCTTGGGCATGGTGGTATGGGAGACCAATCCCTTGTGGTGGTGACCACTATGTATGGTTGCAGGCTCCAAAAGCTTGGGGTGGGTTGTTGAGGACCCTATGGTTGGGAGATAAGTTAGATATCCGATCCCCTTTTTGTTTGAGTATGGCTTGTGTCATGTCTTGTGTTACAAGGTTGATCTTGGAGGTATCTATCATTGGTATCAAAGCCTTGTCCTAAAGGAGGAATGAATCATGGCAATGCCCACAAAAAGTATAAGATCTCATGGAACCGGGATGGCTCAGCTTGATAGGCTTCTCAACCTCTTGGTAGAGGTGGTATTGGATGCTTCAAGGAGGAGTAAGAAGCAAGGTTAGCACATGCAAGCTGGTGGTTGGGAACAAGGTAAATGCTCTTGACCATGTAACATGTTCTTACCACCATGGCATGGCTACCATGCACATGCCGCCCACCGAAAAGGAGCATGTGCATATGGCAGGCTGCAGCCCACAGATGGGGAGGAAAACTGATTGAGCACAGCACACAAAGGGAAATTTTTATTGACCGCATGCTAATGGATGGCTAGAATTTTCTTGGGGTGGCTGAATTTTTTTGGTGGAAAAAACCCTAGCAGTTGCTGATCTATTACCCCTATTGTTCTGGAATTAAGGTATGCTGAATGCATCTGTCGTATTGTGGATGATTTTTCTAGAAAAATTTGGGTTCAATTGCTTAAATCTAAGGATGAAGCATTTGCTGCGTTTAAGCGCTTTCATGCATTTGTGACCACCCAAACAGGTAGAAAGCTGAAATGCTTGCGTACGGACAATGGTGGTGAGTATACAAGTGCTGAATTTCAGAAATTTTGTGAAAATTTGGGCATTAAGAGGGAGCTTACTGTTCCATACAGCCCCTCTTCTAATGGTGTGGCTGAACGCTATAATAGGACACTTTGTGAGAGGGTGAGATGCATGCTGTCCAGAGCTAATCTCCCTCATGGATTTTGGGGAGAGGCACTCAAAACTGCAGTACATATTTGCAATAGATCCCCTCACATGTCCTTGAAAGGTGACATCCCTGAAGAGGTTTGGTCTGGCAAACCTGCTTCATATGATCACTTACGTGTCTTTGGCTGCGAGGCTTTTGTGCACATAAGGCCGGAGCTGAGAAACAAACTTGATGCTAAGTCCATAAAAGGTCTCTTCATGGGATATGGTGAAGAAGGTGAAATGGGCTACAGAATTTGGATACCTCGGCTCAAGAAAGTTGTATGCAGCCGGGATGTTGTTTTTAATGAGGCAAGGCTGCTCCAAAATAATTGTGCCTCAAAGGATGACCATAAAAGGGTCAGATTTCAGCATGACCAGCCACCTATTAAGCCTAATTTTGATCCTCAGGATGCACCACAAAGGACTGAAAATATTGATGATCCAGTGGTTTTTGAGCCAGATGATGCTGGACAGCAAAATGACGCTCCTTATGGGCATATGCAGCCACCTATTCATGCTGAAAACAGGGCTGGAAATGATATGCACCAGCCCATTAACAATGGACATGTTGATATACCTCCTGATGTAGATCCATTGCCAGATAATGTGGATCATTGGGTAAGAAGATCTACACGTGCTAGGAGGCCAATGAACAGATATGATCCCTCTATACATTACATTATGTTATCAGATGAGGGGGAGCCTGCCACTTATAAAGAGGCAAAGCTATGTGAGCACAAGAAGAAGTGGGAGTTAGCCATGCAGGAAGAAATAAAGGCCTTGCATGCAAATGATACTTGGGATCTTGTTGAGTTACCCAAAGGTAGGAAAGCCATTCCTAACAAGTGGGTATACAAAATCAAAAACTGTTGATGGCAAACCCAAGTATAAGGCAAGGCTGGTTGCTAAGGGATATGCCCAAAAGGAGGGCATTGATTTCCAAGATGTGTTCTCTCCGGTAGTTAAAATGACCACTATACGTGTGCTATTTGCTACTACAGCTGCTTTGGATTTGGAGCTATTCCAAATGGATTTTAAAACAGCCTTTTTGCATGGTGAGTTAGATGAAGAGCTGTACATGAAACAGCCAGAAGGATATGCCATTCCTGGAAAAGAACAGCCCAAGATGCTTGTGCTATATGTAGATGATATGCTGCTGGACGGGAAGAAAAAGGGCACACTAAATGGTCTTAAGCAGCAGCTGAACTCTGAGTTTTCAATGAAAGACCTTGGGGAAGCTGAGCATATTCTTGGTATGCGAATAAAAAGGGATAGGCAGCAGCATACTTTACATTTATCCCAAGAAAAGTACATTGATAAAGTACTGGACAGATTTAATGTGGCTGATTCTAAGCCTCTTGGAGTGCCATTGCAGCCACATATTAAGCTTTCCAAAGATGACTGTCCCAAGGATGATGATGCAGCCAACTACATGAAGAGTGTTCCATATGCATCAGCCTGTGGTTCACTTATGTATGCTATGGTTGCCACTCGGCCAGACATTGCTCATGCAGTGGGAGGAGTTAGCAGGTTTATGGCTAATCCTGGCAAAGCTCATTGGGAGGCAGTCAAATCTAACTTGAGGTACTTGAAAGGGACCAAGAATAAATGTATTTGCTATGGCAAAGATCCATTGGAGCTGAAAGGCTTTTGTGACTCTGACATGGCTAGTAATGTGAATACTCACAAGTCCACAACTAGATATATATTTACTCTTGCAGGAGGTGCTATTTCATGGTGTTCTAGGTTGCAAAAGATTGTTGCTCTGTCAACTACGGAGGCTGAATATATTTCAGCCACTGAGGCTTCCAAAGAAGCCATTTGGCTTTCACGTTTATGCTGTGAGTTTGGTTTGCCCAGCAAGGCACCTATGCTTGGATGTGACAGCCAAAGTGCTATATGTTTAGCAAAGAATGCCATGTTCCATGCACGTACAAAGCACATTGATGTGCAGTATCACTTCATTCGAGAAGTGCTTGAGGATGACCTTATCACATTGGTTAAGGTCCATACGTCACAGAATCCTGCAGATGTTCTTACTAAGTGCTTGTCCAAAGCACATCATCAGCTATGTATATAGATGGTGGGAGTCACATAGCTTAAAAGCGTCATTTATGCCTTTAAGTGGGAGGTTATTGGGGTAAAGGCCCTAAATGACCCCTCATAGTTGTACACTTTTGTATAGGCCTTTAAAAGGCTGATTATAGTGATTTTTATTCTTTTGGCCAAGTTCAGTGTGAACTTGGCCAGGTCCTATAAATAATAACCTAATCTAAAGTTAGGGCTCTTCTTCTTTTGGAGAACCCACCAAAGAGCTGCACCTCCCTTCTTCTTTCGATCTCCCTCTCTCTCTCTCTCTCTCTCACCTTCGTGTGCTTCTGGACACTCACCTGCCCTGCTGCTCAGTCAAGAGATGCTCCATTTGAGGTTCTCCATCTGCTGAATACTCTCTCTTGCTCCAACAAAGGGGAGGGCAGTGGGAGTTGAGGCATGGCGTTGGAAAAGTTTTTCTAACAGAAGTTGCCACTTTAGGAACTAAAAGGCAAGTAAAACTTTTTGGGTGCAAAAATAGAAAGCCCTTACATTCAAAGAACTTCTATTTTGGAAGGAGGTCAAGAATTTGAGGCTCCTTAGAAAATAGAAGAGGCAAGAACTTGCTAAAAACTGGAAGGAGGCTTTTTGTATATAAAGAGCTCTCCTCTCATTTGCGAGGCACATTGTTCATTTGAAAATTTGTACTTGAGAAGAAGAGAGCTCTTCATACACCCTAAGATTCCATCAACCTCTTCTATTCAGCCACCCACCACATTCTTCACTTTCACCATGGAAGGCTTTTCTTAGGACATCAGCTCCTAGCCGAGTATGGAGCAAAGCGAGCCCAACGAATGAAGGAGGTAGCTTCTTAAATGCATATCGACTCTGATGGGCTAGAGTAGGAGGGAGAGACGTTCCCATCTATGAGCACAAAGGCATCTTTGGTGGCTTTCCTACAATAGTTGGCTGAAATGCAGAAGCAGGTTTCAAAGCTTAGAATTATGTGCGATGCTTTGAAGGGTAGTCCCAATGACATGAAGGATCATAGTTTCGATTGTTTACTAACTTGCAAACTTGCTTGAAGTTTAGGCTTTTCCAACATGAAGGAAAGAACCAGAGATCACAAGGATTGTGATGGTGAACACACGAGTGAACACCCTCTTGTGGTGCAGGCACTTAGCCTTGAATCAATAGTCCATGGAAATCGGAATGTCCATATGAAGTTCTTTATGAAGACTATCTCCCAAGTGAGAGGTGACGTGAGATGGTTCCATAAATCGATCTTAGGAACTAGTGCTATTGTGAGATCTTGGACTTTCGCATAATGAACCTATGGCATGTGGATGCCATATTAGGAATGCCTTACTTCTACCACAAGGAAGATTACTTTTGTGCGGATTGCATATTGCATATGATAGCTTTTGTATTTGATGGTGTATATCATGTGATCGATGGGATTCCTTCCCTTGAGATCACATGTTATTTTGATGTAAATCTTCTATTAAGGACATTATCTTTTGATCTAGATGTCTATATATACTGTTGTTATGTGTAGTGTTTTTCTTTTTATGTCATTCTATGTTTGCACACGATTATGACATGTTCAAAGTGCGTGGTGGTGACTTGCATAATCTGACCACTCATGAGGTGGTGATAAAGGAATGTTTGGGTTCATTGTTAACGAAGCACTCCTCTTGATCATAGGATAGTTTTTTGCGAGTGAATCTTTTATATCATGTCAGCCTTATAGGTTTAGTGAGGTTGAAGAGGATGAGATTTCTAGGCAAATACAAGCCTACTTAGCTAGAGGATTTATTGAGCCAAGTAAATCGTCATGGGGTACTTCTTGATACCTTTTGAAGAGACAAGAAGGGATGTGAGGGTGCAATTGGTGATTAGCTATTCAGGTGGATCACCTTTTTCAACATGTATGGACTAGTTGATGTCGAATGCATTGGGCATCTCGAACTTAAGTTGCATGCATATTCATGGTGGGTGGGACTCAAGCTACATCACACTACATGGGAAGAGTTTAAGGCTGCTTTATGCGCACACTTTGTATGTATGTGACGATAAGATGGAGGCTTGTCAGAGACTATCTAGATGATTAGCCAGATTTGTGTAGATGATTAGCTAGACACAACTCTAAGGCAAAGTAAGCACAACTCATGCAAGAGTTCGAGCTTGAAATTAGGTGCCGTAGGGGTGCACTGTGCCAACAACATGGTGGCAGGTGTATTTGACAGCGTCCTTGAGGTGAATGCTTTGAAGAGAGGTGTTGTCTCCAAAACCAACTTATATGGCTCGTGTCATTGTATGGATGGATGTGTCATTGTATGGATGGATCACTGTTCTTTGAAATATCTCTATGATCAATCCGACCTCCGAGGCTGAAAGGAAAAGTGGGCACAACTCATTTATATGGCTCTTGTGTCATTGTATGGATGGATCACTGTTTTTTGAAGTATCTCTATGATCAATCCGACCTTCGAGGCTGAAAGGAAAAGTGGTCACAATTCATGCAAGAGTTTGAGTTTGAGATTGGGTATCATAGGGGTGCTGCCAATGTGGTGGCAGAGTGGTGTTACATCTTCAAACCCAAAGGACATATGGATGGGTGTCTATAAGTTAAGCATCCAGCCAAGTGTGAATGATCACTCATTATCACAAAGTGATCCTATAATAGGATCGATGGGCTCATTTGTGAGACATTCCTCACATGAGGCACTTGAAGTCTTGGCCCTTTGGCATAGCCTTGTCCTTGTATTGGTGGAGGGCCAGTGGGATGGGACGCCAGCCCCTTGGTGGTGGCTGCCCACTTGGCTGCAGGTTTGAGGGTGAGCCTGTTTAGCTCTACGGCTAGGAATTGAGTTTGATGTCTGCCCTTTTGTTGTTTTGTGAATATGGCTTGTGTCTAGACCTGTCACACAGGGAGGTTCTCGGAGGTCTAATATTGGTATCAGAGCAGCTCCCTGCTCATATGGAGAAGACAAGGCGATGTGCACAAACCCATCAGAGCTCATGGAGTGGGGATGACTCAGCTTGAGATGCTTCTCACCCTCTTGCATGGGGTGGTATGGGATGCTTCCAGCAGGAGGGAGTAGGGGGAGTGCGTGCAAGCCTATGGTTGGAGAGCATAGTTAAGTCCCACCTTTTGTGTGTTTTCCATGTAGGTAGGTGGTTGCATGACTGACCCTCTCCAATCACATGCGCTGGAAGCCATGACTGCCTCTCTCCTTTTACTACAGGGAATGAGAGAGGGCATTGTGGGCTGCCAATGTGTGGCTGGGTAGAGAATCGGGGGCTGCATTGGAGCAGCCAGCTTGCAGCCAACCCAAAAGAACGAAAGAAGGGGAGATAACTTAAAGAGAGGGTATATTCTGCCTGGGCACCTATGAGCCATTGAGGGTGAAGGGGATTCGATCAGAGAAAGTTGTGGAAAGTTGGTGCCCCTATGGAGCTCCCTATGGATCTGGAAGTAAAGAAAAACCTTGTTCAACCGTCCCAATGAAAGAGCTTGATGGCCTTTCTGGGCTGTGCAGGGGCAGCAAGTGTGGTATATGGCTGCTCACGTATGCTTGCCGTCCCTCTGTTGGCAGTCCACAAAGGCACACCAGACCCTTCATGATGGCGGTGGATGGTATTTCCAGATGCGGCCAATAGGCTGCTGGGCAGTGCCTCCATGAGGAGGTTGAGCAGTTTTTCCTTTGCACATGGGATTCCTTGGGTAGCAAGGCACCATTACTTATACAGCCACCCCCATCGAATTCGTGTGCAAGAAATTTCTAGCATCCATTCTATTTTGTACAAATACAAATATGGCTGGAAATTAATATGGGTGTCTCCAAAAATAGTAAGTTTTGGTAACTTACTATTTCTATTATAGAAGTGGCTGGAAATTAGTAGAGCTGGGAGGATGCTATTTTAGGAATCTATATGAGGGAATGTAGCATCCTTTTCTCTTTATGTTAGCATAACACATTTTTGCCAAGCTTGCACATAGAGAAAGGGCCTCCCCTTGCACATCTCAGCCTCTTAACTTTTGAACGTTCAGATACTCCACCTCTTCCTTGTCATGGAGAAGATTCCACACCCTTTATTTTGTAGCGATTAATTAGCATGAGCCAATTTGGTTCAACCAATAGAAATGATGACTTCTATACCCTACCAACATGCATGGGCTACGTTTCGAAAACGATCTTCTTCCTTCACACTTCTATAGCATCAATAGTAGTTTTGTTTGGAAGCAAGGTTGAGGAAGTGTGTTTACTCTAGGCCTCTAGCCTTGATTCCAATTTGGGAGATTGGGGGAGGGGGCTAAGAGGGTACTTGTTAGAACCTCCATGATCCTTGGTGTTGGACAAGTCAAGTCACAAGCCAAATTCACAAACAAATAGAAGGGTGGACATCAGATTCACCTCCCAGCCATAGAGCCAATACGGACTCACCCCTGAGCCTGGGAATCCGTAGCACGCGCTGGGCAGAGCTACCTCTAAAAGATTGGTGTCCCATACCACCAATCCCCCATCTCAATTGGTGACGAGGCTATGCCATGCGAGGCCAAGAGTCCAATCTTGGCAAATGGCAAGAATGCCAGATGAGAGGCCTTGAGTTCTATTTATAGGACTCAAGTGAAATGACCCAATTCACACTGAAGTGGTTGGTCAATATCTTTGAATCCCATCCAGATGTCCTAGAAGGGTGGAGACGTAACACTTGCCCCCTTATTTTTTAATTGTTGTCTTCAATAATCTTCTCAGTAATAAACGAAGGAAAATGATTCTTCAATGATCTAATTGACTCCCAAATCGAAGTTGATTAGGTATGTGCTTCCACTTATCAAATACTCAAGATAAGAAGTTCTACAAGACTTCTTCTCCCTTTGGTTGAGAACAACCTTTGGCTCTAGTGAAACGTATCGAATAGTATCCTCCAAAAAGTACATAGTAACATACTATATATAATGTATATGTATTATATTTTGTAATATATACAAACACAGTACATAGTTAAATATTTTATATTATATTATATATATCATATACACATTTTAGTATACACAAATGCACATCATTCATATACACAATACACATGTCACATGAAAATAGTAGTGAGTACACCACACAACACATGTCAGCACAAATAATACATACAATAGAGTACACATGTCAAGACTCAACACACAATAGCAAGTAGTAAATATAGAATATACTTGTCAACAATGAACACATACATCTCATGACACATAGTACAACACACATGTGAACACAGTACACTCGTGCCAAGATATACTCAAGGTAATATTGATATTTTTTATATAATATATTGATTTTTTTGAATGTATCTAGATTCTATGTACATTTTTTACCAAAGGTATGTATTGATTACATACCTTAAAAGCAACTCAACACAAATCTACATTCCGTACATATCGTATTTGTTTCGTATCTAATGTATTGGACAACCTTGTCGTAGACTATGCGAAATCTATGAATGATTCAAAATGTGTAGTTTATGATTCTCAAGCTGTCGCATATGAAAAGCTTTGACACGCATGTTGTAGAAATTTGAAATGGTGTCCTCTCTGTCGAAACTTGAGGCACCTTCTAAACATGTTTGTCCGGGCCGTATTTGGGCAAAATGGAGTGTTTTGCCTTCCCAAAAGATGGTTCAGTTAGAGCTGCTCATAAATTGGAGCTTGTTCATAGTGATGTCTATGGTCGCATGCAGACACATCCATTTGGGAACTACTTATACTTCGTGACTTTTGAGTTTTTCAGGCATGCATGGGTTTATCCATTAAAAGCAAAGTCCAAAGTATTTGTGCTTTAAGCCATTCTTGGTTATAGCTGAAAATTTGTTAGCATGCGAAATGGGCATCCTTCGTTCTAATAGAGGGGGAGAAAACATGTCTTCTGAGTTTAATGCATTTATGGATGAGCATGGGATAAAACATCAGTGTATAGTGTTATATACACCTCAACAAAATGGAATTGTTAAAAGAAAGAACATATCTCATGGAAATGGCGAGGTGTATGGTCAAAAATCAAGTTTTACCACATAGCTTTTGACTTGAGGATGTTACGTGTGCAACATATGTACTTAAACAGGCATCCCACCAAAGCATTGCAATTGATCACTCTGTATGAGGCTTGGCATGGTCTCAAGCCATCTATTGCTCATCTACGTGTCTTTGATTGTCTGACATATGCATTAGTGCCTGAACAACAACATAGAAAACTGGGTGATATAAAAGTGAAATGCAAAGGGTATCGTATGTTTCATCCACATACTGGGTGATAATTATGAAAAGCAAAGGGTATCGTATGTTTCATCCACATACTAAACACATTTTGGATAGCCGAGATATTGTTTTTGTGGAAGATGCAATTTAGCCCTTGCTTTCATGTACCAAGGAGACATCGATTAGCTTGAAGGATGTGTATGACACATTGCCACCTCTTTTATAGGTGGACAATCAAGTGCTGGTCCAAATGAAGTATTTTCTCAGCCTTTATAGGTTCCAAATGATGATGCATATCATTCCATTTCTGATGCAGATTTATGTGGTGCACTTGTTGATCTTTTCTTGAGGCTCATCTTGTATGGTTACCTAGTTGGCAGAGTCACTCTTGGAATGAGCTCTATCCAATGCTCGATGTCCTTGCGAGATGGTAAACTTGGAGGCGAGTCACTTTCGAAAAATCTCAATTTCTTTTCTTATTTGCATTGCGAACATGAGTTCTATGTTAGCCTAGATACACAAGTAATGGCACACAGATGAGAATATGCACACAGAGACAAGAGAATGAAAATAGATTTACAGAGTAATGATATGCTTGGAATACAAAATAAAGAAACATACAATTCAAGAGCAGCGAAGATATCTATCTATCTATCTATCTATCTATCTATCTTTCTATCTATCTATCTCTCTATGTATCTATCTATCTATCTATCTATCTATATATCTATCTATCGATCTATCTATCTATCTATCTATCTATCTATCTATCTATTTATCTATCTATCTATCTATCTTCTATCTATCTATCTATCTATCTATCTGTTTGTTTGTTTGTTTGTTTGTCTGTCTGTCTATCTATCTATCTATCTGTTTATCAATCTATCTATCCATCTATCGATCCATCTATCTATCCATCCATTTATTTATCTATCTATCTATCTATCTATCGCATGTGAAGGTTAAGGGAAACAAGGCATGAAGAGGCACGAAAGGCTTAGGCTGAATAAGGAGCTCCAAAGCAAAGTATGAGAGTCCTCTGAAGTGTATGAGTATACAGTGTACACTACTCCAAGCACTGCAACACCCCAAGAGTGTCAGGGCACTCACTCCAACAGCTCAACTCCTTCAAGTGTAGATGTGAGAGCACTCCTTGTTCAAGAGAGTAGAGCTCCAACAAGCAATTGATGATTTGAAGAACAATGGAATGGTCTATTCATACATGATGGGGCAAAGTGTTTCCCAATAAAAGCTGTCATATTTATAGACGAGATTGTTTGTATAAATGAGAGTTAGAATGTACATCAAGATCTGGATGAATTTGTTTCGGTAGGTGAGTTGGCTGGAATGCACTTCAAGATCGAGATTAGCGGTAAGCTTTTCAACGTTTATGTTCAAAAGTGTTGGGCATAGTGTTGGCAGCCTTGGTTTATTCCTGTAATGGATTAAATAAAAATAGAGATTCTTTTTGTAGGTGCATATTGTTGCAGCAGTTTAAATCAAATGATTTGCCCATGCAATAATTTTCCAACAATCTCTGATTTTGGGATTTTTCATGCTTGCCCTCGTTATTTTGTAGATCTGAGGACACTGTTATATCATAAAATGCTCTGTGAAGTTCCACATAAATCTAACATATTTATTTGAAGTTAGAAGCATCTTCGTGTATTGTGAAGAAAATTCTAGTCTTTCCATTTCAGTATGTTTCTTTTGCTGCCAATTTGCCATAAAGCTTGCCAATTTACTGAAGTACAGAATTCTCTAGCTGATTATTCCGTGCTAATCTTCACAAATTTCATTGAATTTTAAGAGTCATGGCTTATGCCAAACATACCAAGTTGTCTTCAATGTTTTTGGTTATGATGTGCTTACAGGGGTCCCTTAAAGAGCGTGAAGCATTGCTTCAATCTCTGGCTCCTCATTTTGAGAACAAAGTAATCATTGATGTGTCAAATGTAATGTACTTCTTTGATGAATCACAATGGGGTCAGACATCCTCAGTTCTTTTGAACCAAAAGGCTCTGGGGGTTCCTGCGAAATGGACCACAGCTTTCAAATCTACCTTCTATGTATGTTCTCCCTATTATTTCTCATGTATGTTTAGATTATTCAATGTGTGATGGACTTCGATCTGATCCAAGGGGATTGTATGCAGAAATTACTGGAGGTGCCACCTAACCCAAAGGATCCTCATTGTACCTTTGTAGCCGGTGATGATGAGGAGGCAGTTCACAGGACAGCTGCTTTAGTTGAAGCAATTCCTGGTTTCAAAGCTGTAAGGGCAGGTGGTTTGGTGAACTCAAAAATTATTGAATTGCTGGGACCTCGGTGGTTGTTTGAACTGGATGAACTCAATGCAGGTGGAAAATATCGCAGTGGATGGAAGTATGTTTGGTAGAGAGCTTACACTTTTAATAGTTGATCAGTGGATGTACATAGTTAATGTAATTGGCCAGTGGCTGTGTTTACCTGTACATAGTCAATGTAATTGGCAAGTGGCTGTGTTTACCTGTACATATATACTGCTGTGATGCACATTCCAGAATACTTTTCTTATGTTGTATAAGGTTAGTTTTGCATTATCATCATGAGTTCATTAAAAGAGTTCTGCGTTGAACAGAATGTGTAAACTATATAGAGGTTCTTATGGTCTTTGGAGATTGTTGATGTGATTAGTGTGAATGCCAAAATTATGCTGGCTTAGGAGTTTTCAATGTGTTCTGCATGCTCAAGGTATGTTCTATGAATATGCTTACCATGTTTATCTGTTGAAAAAGAAACTTAAGGCTATCCGATTATACTTCAGTGTTAGTTCTGTAGCAACATGTACTGTCATATTGATCAAATATTAGCTAAGGAGCAGGGCCAAAGGCCGTTTGAGTTTGAGAGTCTTTGGATCTGTGAATAAGCCACACCTCTGTAGGCTGGGTTTCGATTTTTGTAGAAGCTGAAAATTATGATGGCATGCTTAAAGCTGATAAGCGAGAGGGTTCAAAAACATATACTTTTTTGTTGAAGGGCTTCATGTACTTGTAAAATATTGGCTCAAACTTCCTAGGAAAGTAACGTTGAAGGGGACTCGCAGTAAAATATGTTGGATAAACCCCATGAACTGAAATATTTCCTAGAACCTCAATAGTTTTTAATTCATTCACAAAGTTTGCTATTGGTGCGATAAATTTCAAGGAACTAAACCCGACTTTCTTTTTGGATACAATCATTTCTTTATGATTTGTTTGATGTGAGGTTCTCAACCATCATTGTATTGTGCAAACTGTGAATTTTCTTGCATTGCAAGGCAACAAATGTAAACCTTGACCATAAAAAGTTCGTAGTAAGGGATAACACTCAAATCAGACTTCAACCACTAACTTTTGTAGAATTTAGTGCCTTACTCATGGAGGAGGAGCTGTGGCTCAAGGCAAGGAGTGGTGGTAGCAAAGGAGATGCTGCATTTACAACAAATGCCAAAGGAGGCAAAACAGACAAGATGGAGACAAAAAGAACGACCACAAAAAGAAGTTCAAGGGAGAGTGGTTCCATTGCAAGAAGAAAGGACACAGAATCCAAGACTGTCGCATCAAGAAGTTAGAAGAGAAGAGTGGCTTTTCAAAAGGGGGGAAGGAGTTTGGCAACAGCGGAAACAGAGCTTGAGTTATTTGTTATGATAGAGGAGGTGTGCTCTTCGGTTGAAGATTCAGGAACAAATGACTCATGGGTGTTGGGCAGTGGTGCATCTCGTCACATGACGAGTAGAAAAGACCTTTACAGTTCCTTTCAACCTCTAAAGGAACCCATCGCAGTAAAGGTAGGGAACAATGCAAGAGAAACCACATGCAGTGGAGAAAAAGAGAGCTTCCACTTTATCATCAGGTGAAGGGGCAATCCACTATGAACCTGGCCCAAGAGCTATCCCATCTACACAAGAGAAGGAAGCATCATCTTTAGATGATGAGTATGAAACTCACCAACCTATCGACATCCAAGTGGAAAAGCCATTGCCATGTTGGGTGAGGTAGCTCTATGATTCTGCAAACCCCATCCCACAGTCACTAGAACAGGTTACAGATGGACCGAGGCGATCACAAAGGATAGAGGAACAGAGACGAGCAAGCACCCATATTGTAAACATAGCCTTGATGGTTGATCTCATTCAAGAAGAAGCAAAGGAACCAACCAATGTGGAAGAGGCACTCCATGATATGAATTGGAGGGTTGGCATGCAAACAAAATACAACAATATCATGAAGAATGGAACTTGGGAGCTAGTGGATCGACCCCCTAAGCGCAAAGTCATTGGCACCAAGTGGGTTTGGAAGCTAAAGTACAAGGCTGATGGTACTCTAGAAAAGTATAAAGCAAGACTTATTGCACAAGACTACTCACAAGTTGAAGGCATTGACTTTTGTGAATCATTTGCCCCGATTGCAAGAATGACTACTATACGAGTAGTACTAGCTGTGGCTGCACATAAGTGTTGGCCAGTCTATCACATGGATGTCAAATCAGCATTCTTGAATAGAGACCTCGAGGAGGAGGTATATGTGTCTTAGCCACCAGGGTTTGAGGCTCCCCATTCAGAGAACAAGGTATGTAAGCTGAAGAAGGCATTATATGGCCTAAAACAAGCCCCTAGAGCATGACACCAGCGGATAGATAAGTATCTCTTGGACCTAGGTTTCAAAAGATGTGCTTCAGATGATAACTTGTATGTTCTAAAGAGAGGAGGGAAGACAATTGTGCTTGTACTCTATGTAGATGACCTTGTGATTACAGGATATGATGATGCTCTTATTCAACAAACAAAAGATGCCTTGAGTTCAGAATTTGAAATGAAAGACTTAGGCTTAATGCATTATTGCTTAGGCTTTGAAGTTTGGCAGGAACCAAGGAAGATTTTCATCTCTCAACAAAAGTATGCAAGGAAGATATTGAAGGCATTCGACATGGAGGATTGCAAGGAAATTTCTACACCTATGGAGGTCAACACAAAATTATCGATTGAAGATACTTCACCTCCAGTGGATATTGGAAGATACATGAAATTAGTTGGAAGTCTCATCTACTTGTGCAATAGCAGATCAGACATCTCTTATGTTGTTGGAGTAGCAAGTAGGTTCTCTAATAAGCCTTGCCAAACTCATTCGAAAGCAAGCATGCAGATACTTAGGTATGTGAAAGGAACCATTGATTATGGTATTCTTTGTGAATAAGGATCATCTCTAGTCGGATACTGTGACTTAGATTGGGCAGGAGATATTGATACCAAAAAAATCAATTTTTGGATATTGCTTTTCTTTAGGATCAGGGATTTTCTCTTGGATTAGTAAGAAGCAACCGACTGTAGCATTATGTTCTACTGAAGTTGAGTACAAAGCTGCATGCGTTGACAACATGTGAAGCAGTATGGTTGAGGAGGATCCTATGGCACATAGGAGTACAAGGACAGGATGCTACAGAGTTGAAGTGTGACAACCAAAGTTGCATGGCCATCGCCAAAAATCTTGTTTTCCATGCATGTACCAAGCACATAAAAATCCAGTATCACTATGTGCGTGAGTTGATTGAGGACGGGGTTGTGGAGATAAGCTATTGTCATATTGAAGAAAATGGAGCAGACATCTTCACCAAGGCTCTTGGGAGAGAGCAACTTCTTCGACACTTTCCAAAGCTTGGGATTGGACCAAGGAGGTAATTCACCGTAGGGTGGACATTGCGGGGGGGGGGGGGGGGGGGGGGGGGGGGGGGGGGGGGGGGGGGGGGGGGGGGGGGGGGGGGGGGGGGGGGGGGGGGGGGGGGGGG